>JAULKK010168063.1:0-16399 GCA_032355705.1 Rubia peregrina | reverse complement strand
CACATGGGACCCACCCCATGTGACAAATGAGAGAGTATTCAAGAGTCACAATTGTGACTCCCTCCTCTCGAGTCACTCCCCCCTCTCTCTACTTGACTCCCTTTGACTCCCCCATAGTAGCCCTTGACTCACCATGACTCCCTCCTTGACTCACCCATGATCCCCCCATTGTGTGTGCTCTAATGATGATAGATGTGTAAAATCAATGACACATTATTAACTATTTACAAAGAATTGAGTGAGACGTTCTTACTCATTCTTATGGTGATACAAATGATTTAAATATAATTATTTAAAGATGAGAAATGACATGAGGTACATTATGTAATTTTTAAGAGTTTACTTATTATTTCGTCTCACCATAATTTATGGTAAGACGGTCTCATATGAGTCTTTCTCTTAACTATTAAGTTTCGATCATACTTCCGAAATAACATAAAGTAATTAAGGTAAAAACCTTCATAAGAATTTCTGAAAATTTTGAGAACAAACAGAAATTCCCTCCACACTTTCGTTAAATTCTAGAATTTGAATTCCGAATTATCCCACAAGTAACTAATAAAAATTTTAAGTATAAAGAGAGTAGCTACAAAAGACTAATTTAGTCTCTTACACCACATCTCCACATTATTGTTAATGAAAAGGTACTCTTTTGCGATAGATGGAGTAAATGTTTTGAGTGAGATATATAACCATCCAATTTGTTAAATTTCAAGATATCTTAAATTTAACTTTTTAAAATTAATTGATACTAAATTAATGTGATCCAAGATTTTATATGTTAGTCATTTAAATTTTTAAGAAATGTATGTGGGGCTTTTTCAACAACAATTTTTGAAAAATAATTTATTGATGACTTTTCCCACTATTAGAATTATCCCTCTTTTACAATCAAATTTTACAAAAGGGTGAAAAATGGTTGTAAAAATATGCATTTACAACAAAAACAGAAATGTTGAGTAAAAGAACTAAATCTATTTACAACAAATAAAATATGTAGTTGTAATTGATTATAAAACCACCGTAAAAGTTTTTTCTCACCCTTATCTTTTCTAACATTTTTTTACCAACACTTTATCCATTGTAAAAGACTTTTATTTTGTAGGCACACTTTCTTCCCGCTTTTGAACTCTAAATTTTTGTTATTTTACAAAACTTTTACAATCCAAAATTCTATTCATTTCACCTAAAATAAAAATTTAAAAAAATCGACCTTAAAATTTTTTCTTTAGGAAATCAATCCCCTTGTTCATCGTGTTATGCCCTACTCTCCGCTACACGATCTTAGGAAATCCAATATGTTCTCAATCGATCATCTGCTCGGTGTTATTCTCTCCTCGAAGAAAGCTAGGGTTCTTGCCTTATCAATTGGTCTCGCTTCTTGCCCAAAAACCCAGCACTCTGGTCAATTTTCCACTGCTCAAGAACTAGGCAAAAACAGTCTATAATTGGAATAAAAGGTATGTTTTTCCAAGATTTATTCGATTTCTTTTGTTTCAATTTCGGTTAATTTTTGTTTTTCGACCTTACTGCCCTGAAGCTTGTGTAATTGTTTTGGTTAATATGAAATACAGTGAGTAATAATAGTTTCGATTCTGGTACCCTGCTGCTCTATTGAGGTGTATCATCTGCTACAAAAGTTTATTCTGATTCTTTCTTGTATGGTGATTCTACATGGAAACTGAAGACGTTTTCAGTGGTCCCAACTAACTTATTTTTTGGCATAATTAAATCAATCTCGTCAAATGTGAAGGAGAATTATAGGTTTTGAACAGCTAACAATGATTTCCTTATTTGCTGATGATTAACTTTGTATTTGAATTGTAGAGGTTGTGCTAGGGCTTTAGTGCTTAAAGTTTTCTAACATGTGCTTTATTTTAGTATCTTTTGGGAGAATACAGATGAAATTTTTATGAGCATCATCTGTTTTGCTTTCTTAATTTTGAGAAGTGTATTCTTTTATGTTTAAATAATCCAAGATTAAGTGCTTAAGGTTTTGAGTGTCAAGGCCTACTTATAGGATGACGAGGGGCATTCAATAGTGTATTATGCTATTTTTTGCGGAGGTTCAAAGTGGTAGATTTTGTTTTTTCCAAAGTACTCTTGAGTTTACTAGTTTATTTCACAAAGCTGTTTTGTGCATAGCAGACAATATTGTGGTATTGTGTCTTCATTGTAATATGTAATAGTTGAAATATCTTGTGAGGAAATACTGGAGGGTGTTATAATGTATGATTTCTGCATCGGACCAGATATAATATCTTGGGCTTAGTTGTGTTCAACTATAATATATTGGAAGAGAAGGCCTGTTATTAATTTTACACTTAATCTATGAGCAAGTTTTACTTATGATGAATGCGTCATCTTGACAACTTTGTATTTTTTACTTTTCATCCCCTATAGCAGAGTAAAATTCTAATGTTTCTTGGGTTTATGTGGAATTCTCTCTATTGGGTGATGGAAGTTGCAGCCATTATCACGATTGCAGTTCCTCATGGACTGATAGCTATCAATCGAATCTCGTGGTTTATGCGCTTTAAATAACTTAGTGGAAGTTTTTGCTTTTAATCTGTCAAATATTATGTTAATACGGGATAAACGTAAGGAAATTGATTGCCAATATTTCATTGGCGCCATTGTACGGCTTGTGATCAATTTGACTATTAGTTTCATCATGGAAATCAATCCTGGAAATGCAATTGTTGTAGCTCTCATGGTGCGGTAGCTCTAAAGACCAAGGTTTGTTTTGTAGTTAGGGTTTTTCAACATTGAACTTCTGCGAGAATTTTGCTCACATATCATATCTATCAGGTTTTGCCTGATAGCAAATAGTCTGAGGAAGATGCATTTGTGTTGGTTCTAGGAGAAATTATAAACATAAAACTTGGAAATATCATTCCAGCTGATGCAAGATTACTGCAAGGATATGCATTAAAAATTGATCAGGTACTGGTTTTAAGCTAGCAATGCATATTTTCTATCCTGTTCTTTTCAACTTACTGAAAAGTCACTTTGAGACTTTTTACAATGAAATTTGCTCTTGCTATAGCCGGGTAATTCTAGTAGTGGTCATTACCATCAGAGCGCTTATTAAGCTAATGATTAGTTTTATATGTTCTCTATATAAGTTGTGTCTCAGTTCTGTTGTAGTCATTGTTCTTAGCTCATAGATGAACTTCTTATGGCCAACTTGTTCTCACCTAAATTCACGTTTCTTTAATTAATCCTTTTCTTCTATTTGTTTTGCAATTTTCAGTCTTGTTGACTTAACCTCATTGCTGATGTCTTGCTGAATTTGTTTTTATTATCATAGAAAAAAGAAGCAATTTTGCTCATCTATGAGATACATGACAGTAAGAATTAGGTTGCTATAATCCTATCAAGTAATATTTGGGAGGAGTACATTATAATTATACATATTTTGTATTTCGTTCTCTTTTCTTGTTCTTATACTGAGCAATGCTATCAAACTATTCATTATTCTGATTCGGTAAGCCCTGGAAGTTCTTTTATGTTTCTCTTTTTTAGTGTGAATTTATTTGTGCTAATGAGCAGAGCAACTGAAATGCTAGTTTCGATTTTCAAAAGCATGGTTCAATGCTTCAGTATTTTTATTATGTACATTCTACGGGCTTTCTTGAAGTGGAAAAGCCTTCAAACCCCTAGAAATATTGCTTTTGCACCAAAAGTGAACTTGTTTTGATTATGTACTTGCGTTTTTGTTCGTGCTCTAACAATGTTTTTGCTTTGAAAAAGCATGAAATGCATGATTCGGTATAAATGTGAAGAATCAACTAACGTGGATGAACTTCCTATGGATCTATAATTGACTCCTAAGCCTTGAAGAGATTCTGTAGTTTTTTAGTTTGTGTCCAAGTATAGTTGAATTGCAGCATTTACTCTCATTTCATTGATGGGCTGACGCATTTGAGACTGGGTCATGTTTATGGTCATGCTGCTATTACTACCATAACACGGCCAAAAATGTGAAACTCACAATAATATGGTTATTTTAATTTTTTAATCATGATTGTAATATTAATAAATTCTTTCTTTCTTAAAATGATGTGTTTTTATGGTAAAATTAGGACGTTGAATCTTATATATTTCTTGTTTCAATGCTTATTTTAATGATAGAAACACAAATATTTGATTCTAATGCTCCTCCCCATGTCCTAAATTAGGCAGTAACATTATCTCTCGGCGTATTGCTGTAACGGAAGTCGGGATACATAGAGAGTAAACATCACTTGGTAGGCCTCTGTTCTTATTATATCGACTATGGATGTTTGTTTTGAATCGTTTGATTTTTTGATATTGTGATTACTGTTTCATATATTAGAAGGAACCCTCAAGGCTGTTAATGTAGCTGAGCCTTTGTTGGTGAATGTTGTGAGAGTCCGTTAGGAAAAGAACTTGTGCACTCTAACTAGAATCACCAGGTACAAATGATTTTGTTGGATTAGACTCGATCTTGAGGGTAGCATAAATAAATGGATATACACGTCTAAATTATTATAACTCTTTTTTTCCCGTTTGCTCTTTCAGGTTATTAAAGATGAGTGCAATTCAAGAAATGTAGATTTTCTACCTACATGAACTCGATTTAGTTCAATAATGTTAAAATAACTTTCTCTAAAGAATTTATTTTGTAGTCAAAGATCTTTAACATTTTAGGTGTCTAGACTTAAATATTGTATACCTCTTATTTATTTATAAAAGTTCAATGAATTACAATGGCTAATTTTTTATGTTCGTTTTAGCAAATTATGCAATAATCAATAAATACAATAAATATTGTAGCAATTTAATAATTATGTGTATTTAAGACAGAGTATTATGTCGCAAATACTTGTATTTACAACGAGAAAAAGTGTTGTAAATAAAATGAAAGTGACGTCCAAAAAAAATTTACAACGGAAAAAGTCGTTGTAATAGATGATTTTTTACAACCAAAACAGTGACTTGTTGTAAATATATCTTTTACAATGGGTGGGTAAAAGTGGTTGTAATGTCAATTACAACCAAGCCCATTACAACCACTTTACAGCCACACACATATTTGTTGTAAATGATCTATTACAACCACTTTAAGGTTTTTTACAACGAAATGTTCTCTCGCTATAGGGGAGTAATTATAGTAGTGTATTTTGATTGAAACTGTCAATATAATTTTGTAAAATTTGAAAATATCAATCTAACTTTAAGTTTTAGACAAAAGTGTCAATCTAACACGGTCAATCTGAAATTGGTTGGAATTCAGTAAAAACTAATCATTATATCCTAATTATTTTAAAATAAAATAAAATAGGAAAAGACAAATATACCCTCATTATCGTTCTCTTTCCATCTTCCCCTCTTTCTCTTTCCCTATTTTCCAATTTTCTTCGCATCCTCCGCATCTCCAATTTTCTTCTCATCCACTGCATCGGAGTTTTGTTGTCATCGCTTGCGGCGACCGGATGTTGCTGTGGTGGTGGTGTTACTGTGGTGAGACTAGGGTTTAGGGCATAGGTGGTCATCGAAGTGGTGGTGCGTCAGATGTTGTTGTGATGTGTGTTGGAGATGTGGGTGTCAGATGTTGCTGTGGTGGGGCTAGGATTTAGGGAGTCGGTGGGCATCAGAGTGGTGGTGCGTCGAATGTTGCTATGGTGGGCATATGAGAGGTGGGTGTTGAATGTTGTTGTGGTGGTGGCAGGGGTGTTTATCGGTCTAAGATCGGACCGGATCAGAACTGGTTAGGATCTGAACCAAAATCATATAAAAGATTGGACTGAAGACCGGACCAGTTAATGATTATTTAGGACCAAGACCGAACCAGAATTATTCCGATTTTGGATCGGTTGGACTGGATTTTAGTCAACTTTATTCTTATACAATAAAATTTAGGTGTTGAAAAAAAATTAGTTGAATTTTTTGTCTTTAAAAGATAGTAAACTAGAAGTCATTAGAAAAAAAATTACCTCAAAATGTGAAAGAATACTAGCCCAAAGAAAATAAATCTAACTAGTAAATAAATATAAATTGTAAATATTTTCAAAAATATACATAAGAGTAAGTTACCAGTCCATTCAGCCCGGATTGAAAAAACTAGCCTTGGACCAGACCGGATCGGAACCCAAAATCTTTAAAACTCTTGGATTGAAGACCGGACCGAAATTCTATATACCCAGTTCCATTATTTATATTCGGATCCGGTTCATTCTATTTACTGGTCCGGACCGATTCATGAACACACCTAGGTGGTGGTGGTGTTGTTGTGGTGGGACTAGGGTTTAGGGCGGAGGTGGGCCACAGGGCTAGGTTGCTGGGCAGAAGTAGTGGTGTTAGGAGGGCGGCGGCAAGGTGGCGGAGTGACGGCAGCATGGTCGTGGCGCGATGGCTGAAGAAGGAGAAAAATTGTTCAGTTTTAAGCCTAGGGGTAGAATGATCATGAAATTTTGAGTTTTAAGTTTAGGGGTATTTTTGTCTTTTCAGATTCGGTCAATGCCGGAATTCCTTCAGTCCGCGCCAAAATAGTGCAATTTAGGTATATCTACACAATTGCTCAAAATTTTAAGGTTAGTTTAGCACTTTCATATTCTAAGGTCATTTGGCACTTTCAAAATTTAATATGATTAAAAATGCACTATTAAACGCAATATTTTTTTAAGAATAAAAAAGTGTTTTCATAACCTTATGTGCTAATGTGACCCCGAATTTCTTTTAAAGTGTCCAAAATTTATTGTGTTTTACTTTTTCAACGACTTGTTGAGGTATAATATTATTTGACTGAGGTTTACAGTAGCCAAGGTTGCTTGGTTTAGTGGTTAGGACTCTTGTTGTTGATGTTGAGGTGTCGAGTTCGAATCTTTGCGTGACCTTCATTTTGAAGAATTTAGGCTATTGATGTGTATGCTGAGGTTTAATTATTTGATTAATTTTATGGTCAATAAGAGTCTTTGGTGTAGTGGTTATTGCTCTATGTTTTGAAGTTAGTGATATGGGCTCAAATTCCACCAGATTATTTTTGAAGAATTTTTATTATTAAGGTATTTTAGCTTTTTTTTTGTTGATGTTCATAGTTTTTTTCTCTTATGTTGATGTTATTCATTATTCGGGTGAGGTTTAATTGATATTAGTTGAGGTTTTGCAATTTTTTAGGTGATATGGATTGATACTTGTAGTTTTTTTTTTTAAAAAATCTTATGTTGACGTTCTTAATTTTTCCGTTGAGGGTTTTGTAATAGGAGTTGATGTTTGCAGTGACTTTTTTCTTATGTTGATATTTTTCATTTTCTGGACGAGATTCAGGTGTTAGGAGTTGATGTTTGTAGTTTTTCGGTGATATAGGTTGATATTTGTAGTTTTTTTATAAAGAAACTTTGTTGACGATTTATGATTTTTTAGTGAATCATTTATACTCTTGAGGTACCGTAGTTTTTGTTGTTGACGTTTTTAGTTTTTTCTCATGTTGATATTTTCCATCTTCCGGATACGTTTCAGTTGATATGAGTCAATTTTTCGTAGTTTTTTTGGTTATTAGAGTCGATATTGTTTGTTTTTTCCCTCTCATGTTGATATTTTTTATTTTCTCGGTGAGTTTTGGGTGATACAAGTTGATGTTTGCAGTTTTGGGTGACATAGGTTGATTTTTGTAGTGTATTTTTTCTTATGTTTACTTTTTAAAATTTTATGGGTGAATTTTAGGTGATAGGAATTGATTTTTTTTATTTTTGGTTGCTATTAGTTGATTTTTGTAGTTTTTTAAATAATAATAATAATTGAAGCTTTGATGATGTTTTTATGAATTTTAGTCGACGTTTTGTTAGTGGTAGTCGACGTTATTTCAATTTTTCGTCGATTTTTATTTGATTTTTAAATATATATTTTGCTGTTTTATTTATTTATTATATTTTTTGGTGAAATTTTTAGTTGATGTTTTATGATTTTTCGTTGATGTTTTGCTATTTTTCCCTGATGTTTATAGTTTTCAATTCAATGATCATATAAATTCATTGCATTTTAAAAATATTTTAAAATATTTTTCAATTTTTTGTTTTTTTGCAGGCTGCAAATGGAGGGAAAATGATGAGGGAAAAATTGGACAAAAAATCTCCTAAAAAATATTAGCGATAGGTCCCTGTAAAATTATTAGAGATAGATCTCTAGAACTAGAATATAGCTAGAATTGCATTAAGGCCTCTGGCTAAAGTTTAGGCTGCCTCACAGGAGACCATCTCGATTTGAAAATGTTATTATAATTATGTGTATTTCATTGCAATAAATAAAAGTAAATATCAAATGATCTAATTAGTCTCACTAATTATAAAATGTCATCATTTAACAGTTAGCTGGTCTAAAATAAGATTATATATTTAATAAATAAATAATATGTATACATATTTCTATCAAAAGTACTCTATCATTGTATAAAAAATCCGAACATTTTGTTATTTCAGATTATGTGTTTATTTGGATTTTCTTTAGTGATGTATATAGTATGAGATATTTATGATTTTAAATATATCTATAGAAGTTATATGTTTTAACAAGTAATGATTGATTATATATAGTAAAGAATTAAAATCAGTAACATATTATAATATTAGTATGTTATTTTTGGATAAATTTGGTTTAGATTAGTCAAAATGATTTCAATATCCCCGGTTGACAGCACCAAGCAAATAAATTCTATTATATGGTGCTTGGGATAAAATGTTATCATTTAACAGTTAGTCGGTCTAAAATAAGATTTTGTCACATATAACAAATAAATAATATGTATACGTACTTCTATAAAAAATACTCTATCATTGTATAAAAAATCCAAATTTTAGTGTCATATATCCCCGGTTGACAGCACCAAACAAATAATTTCTATTATATGGTGCTTGGGAAAAATGAAGCAGCCTATCCATAATTTTATGGATAGGCCATCTTTTCTTAAACTTACCCTAAATTTTAAGATCCAATTTGGATCAATTTGACTCTAAAAGTTAAAGAGTCCGTCTCTTGAAAAACGGTCTTTCCATAAACTATCTTAAGACCAAGGTTTAAACGATGAATTAGAAGAAATGAAGATAAAATTTTCGGGTTGCATTAATCGGGTCATAAATTTTATAACTACTACATTTTGCATACTAAAATTTTAATATTGCAACTAAAACTTTTTACTATTTTAGTTAAACCCCATTTTTTCCTAAGTTTATGGAAAGACATCTTTTTCAAAACTTTGACAAAGTTAAATTAGACAATTTTAGTTTGGACTGAGGAGCAAAAAAACAAAAAAACATTTTATTACATTAAATTTCGATTTGGGATAAACTCATTCATGCTCCCCAGTTCTTGTGTATGTGCAGATATACCCCCGATTTTTTTTAAAATGCATACGTACCCCTGCTGTGGTCTGAAAACTTGGTCAATTTTGGTCATTCTTGGATTCAATAGAAATGACGGTTTAATTCCTGTCATTCCAGGATTCGGCGAAAACGGTCATTTCTATTGAATCCGAGAATGACTGAAATTGACCAATTTTTCAGACCACAGTAGGGGCACATATGCACTTTAAAAAAAACTCAGAGGTATAGCTGCACATACACAAAAACTGGAGGACATGAATGAGTTTATCCCTATATTTTAAAATTGATGCTATTTCTTTGCTAGCTTCATAACGGTTCACTTTTGTTAAATAAATTTGGATTGTTTTTGTTAATTTGGTGATTATATTATTAAGTGGGATTCTTTGTGTATTTTTTATGGTTATTTAACAATGACTCATTTTCTTTTGGCAAATTTTAGATTGTTTCATCACTCAATTTACTTTTCACTCTTTCAATATATTTTCCACCACTAATTATTAAAAAAAATTAAATTTCAAGTGTTAAAAGTAAATGAACTAATGTTAGGGAATTTGAGGGACTATATGTATACTCAATGTCCTCTAATACTTGCACATTTACCATTTATGAATGGTCTTTTTTAATTGACACTTTCCCTTTATAAAAAATATTAGTAGATTATTTTTATCGACTCAATTTACTTTTTAACATTCCAATATAATTTTCACCACTAGTTTTACTTAAAAAAACTTGTGTCATCTTCAAAAGTGCCAATAAAAGAAGACAAGAGGGAGTACAATAAAAAGGCTACTCTCTCTGTTCCAGATTAAATTACCCTCTTACTTTATGACATTATTTTTTAAATCAAAGTTTGACCGCATATTTGAATAGATATATAAGAAATAAGACAAAATCTTGTGCGAGACTGTCTCGCAAAGAGACCAAAGATTAATATGTAATATTATGAAGTTTAATTAGAGATAATATGATTTAAGAAGGTTTGGGAGAGGAAGGAGGGATGTGGGTGTAAATACCTCTTTTTGGGGGTGCTAAGCATAAACAATTGGGTAATTAACGAGACTAAATTATTTATTTGGGCCCCAACATATATTTGAATAACTTCTTTGGTTCTCACTCCCAATACTGCCTCTGTTCGGGCCTTAACATTTTGAAAACAATTTGTTTGGTCCCCAGTTCGATTTTCTGGGCGGTTTCCCATCAATACATGTCACGTGACCGGCACGTGACATAATTTTCTGGCAAGTCCGGGAGTAAAATTGTAATTTTACCCCTAAATTGAAAATTTTGAAAATTAAAATTAAAAAAAGAATCCCTGTTGCGCCTAAATTGTTTATTTGAGCCCCAACATATATTTGAATACTTTCTTTGGTCCTCACTCCCAATAATGCCCCTATTTAGCCTTTCACATTTTGAAAATAATTTGTTTGGGTCCCCATATGGTTTCAAAGAGGTTTTCTGTCAATACAGCGCACATGACCGGCACGTGACATAATTTTCCGGTATGCTCAGGGGTAAAATCATAATTTTACTATCGTCGCTTAGCTTGTCTCCGCTTCCACCACCGCTTAGCTTGCCTCCGCTGTCGTCGCCGCTTAGCTTGTCTCCACCGCCGCCACCTAACTTTTCATTCTGCTCAGCTTCAACTCCGATCAACATCTCTGTTCCATTTATGCTCAATTCTTCTCCGAATTCAGAAGCCACTGTCCGTCGTAGATTCTTTGATCGTTTCTGAACGATCTATGGATCTGTCACCGCCTATATTCTCCGACCGTCCACTCAGCTTCGATCGCCACCGTCTTCAGTCCAGATTCTTTCCACCGATCGTCGTTGATTTCTGACGCCAAATACATCTTCTCTAGCGAAACTCCGCCGAAACTCCGCCGTTGATTTTTGACGCCGAATTGAGCGAAACTCCGGTGAAGAGAAGAGCTAAACGGAGGTGAAACTTCGTTCCAAGTGAAGAAGAAGACGCACCGCTTAGCACACCAGTAAGAAAAATTCCCCACCGTAAATCGAAGATGCTCCCCACCGTAAAATTATGATTTTACCCCTGGGCTTGCTGGAAAATTATGTCACGTGACATGTATTGACGGAAAATCGCCCGGAAACCGGACTAGGGACCAAACAAATTATTTTTAAAATGTTAAGGCCCGAATAGGGGTAGTATTGGGAGTGTGGACCAAAAGAAGGTATTCAAATATATGTTGGGGAATTTAGTCTTGTTTGTTCTTCTCCCATGAATTGAAAGATTAAACCACAACACAATTATCACAAGTGTATATATCACACTTGATTCCTTCTAGAATCTTTAAAATGCGCACTCAATGATCCAGCAAATTTCTTCTTCATTTTAAAACCATCAGGCCCAGTTTGCTCTCATGCAAGTCAGTTTCCTTCATCACAACAACAGCTGAAACGAAACCATTGAACTGTTATGATTTGGTTAGTATTAAATAAACATTATCTTCAATATCAAAGTTTCTAAAACCGGTGCAAATAGAGTGAAAGCTGCATTCAATTAGAATGTGTTTTCTGCCACATCATGGATTGGTAAGACATGAAGAACTTGAAAAGGGAATGGGGTGAGAAGAAGTGAAAGAAGAAACCGAAGCCACAAAAGTTACTCTAGACATCCCATATCAGACAGTTGGTGAATAGAAGAATGAGTAAAAGATACCAAACACTAATGCAGTATGTAGAAAGTAGAAGAGTGCAACACTTCATAGTTTTAACAATGACTGAGCTTGCGCAAACCAACTAAGCACTGTCATAAAAATAAAATCCAACATTGAACCCCGCCAAATAAAAATTACTCGTTGTAACTTTGTTACTTAATATAACAATATATACTTAGTTACCTGTCCTCTTGGCCCAGAGTTTTTGCTTCCCCCGAGTTTATGGAGATTCATACACGCCTATTTCAGCTCAGAGAGAAAAATTAATCCCATTTGAAAAAAAACTCCTAAAATTAATCAACTTAATGGTCTTCCTAATCTGTAATTAATGAACAAGCTCAGGGATCATTCTCTTCAGTAAAAAAAGTCCCATTCAATTGAATTCTGAACATGTACCAACAGAAAAGATTTCACAAACAAAAATGCAATTAGCAACAGTAGTAAAACTGTTAAAGACAGGATTTTCAAACTTAAAAACAAAAGCAAAACTAAAAAAACATCAGCACAAAGCTTAACAGCTCAAAATTCCCCAAAAGAACAAGAATTCCATCAACCAACCTCTCATATATCGCCAGCCATACGGATTGAGCCGAGTTTGCGGATAAGAAAAGCTGGAAACAGTGAAAGTTTTGCCACCAATAAGACCATCTGCTCGTACTTCACCGTACAACAAACAGTGAAGCCCGAGAGTGACAGCTGTAAAGAATCCAATCAAATAAGATCATCCTTGTCGGTCGTCATGTATAGCTCCGGATCAGCCAAGCTATACTCGTTCCTAATCTGTTACCTGCTAATGGAAATCAGCGCCGCTGAATGTAAGGGAAGCGGAGCTTCAGGATGGAAAGCTGACCCAACAACTCACCTTCACCAAAAGGAAAAATTAGATTCCCTAATCGAATTGGCGAAAACAATATGCGAAATCAACCGAACACCATGAAAAGTATAAGAAGAAGAAATAGCGAGCCAGTAAGAAAATAACCTGAATTCAGATACATCAGAGGAGCAGAGAGCGAATGATTGAAGAATCACATTAGCATGCGGATTTTTGTCAGTGGTAGAGTATGACAAATTGCAAAATTTCAGGAAAAAACAAAACCAGAGAAAGAAACATGAGGTCTGCTGAGCCATGATATAATTATGTATTTACACAATAGGCAACTAATTTTTCACAGATTGCATAAATGGCCTCCATCAACCAAGCAATATTTTCACATAAGAGTTGCCCACCAACGACCAAACTACCAAATGTTTCTCCTATTCTAGGTTTCATATAGATGAGGTGGAAGAGAGAGAATGAGAGAAATAATATATTTAATTGGTAAGAAACCGCTAGCAATTTCTACCATTGAACTTGGTCTCAGACTTCAAGAGTAGTCTAGAGAGAAATACCTTTTCTTTTCTCTAGCTTCTTTTCTTTTCATCTCTTTATTTTGCTTTTGCCCAATGACATTGAATCCAATGAAATATTTGGAAATATTTGGATTATACTTGTATTCATGAATTAATGCTTGTTTTGTGATATTTATTAGATCTATCTATTTCTATGTGTTTTGTGATTATTATGTTGGAATGTTCTACATATTGTTGTGAATTGCATGATTGTCACACTTATTTAGAACACCGTAGTCTACTTTCATGTTGATGCACTATTGATACTCCCAGGGGAAGGAAACATAGATGTGGTTGGGGTAAAGATGGTCCAGATCCATGTGGGTGTGTGCACGTATGTTGCCGAGTCAACGTTACGATCGACTATGCACTAGTAAGCTGGCGAGTTGGTTTGAAGGGTTACTAGTAGAGATATCTAAAGTAGAAAAGTAGGGTTATCTTTGTTATCCTAGAGCCATCAATAAGTTGCCTACTTCCTTTGCCTCTGTAAGCCTAGGGGTAGAGTGTTCGTCGTGTTCTGCCCGGGTCTTAATAGCACGGGGGAGAATCAGACCTGCTCAATGAGTTATTTCCATTGTTGCACTCCCCTAGTTGTGGAGG
Source organism: Rubia peregrina (assembly GCA_032355705.1). Classification (NCBI taxonomy): domain Eukaryota; kingdom Viridiplantae; phylum Streptophyta; class Magnoliopsida; order Gentianales; family Rubiaceae; genus Rubia; species Rubia peregrina. The sequence goes on along the minus strand of JAULKK010168063.1, from coordinate 2,394 downwards.
TGAGGGCGATGGAAGATTTTACGATGCACCCTTATGTGACAGATAGGGGGAAGTTTTTTTATCAACGTCTGCATTACGTGTCACAAACACTAGAATAGGGTTATAGTTCTTATATGTGATGAAATTGAGGATCGAAACATCATTAATCATGTTACGCATATATTCTCCCAAGTGTTGGTTTATATAGTTTATTCTCGTAATCAATTGCATGTTAGTAGTTATTAGCCAAATATCCCCCTTTCCCAATGCCTATTTTATCAACGTTGATTATTCCTGACACACGCGATCTGATTGACGACCCAATCACAGTTGTGTGTAGTTGATTATTAGATTCCTAACATCTCTGTAGACGACCCCGATACTTGCCACTATCTACCAATCTTGGTAGTATAGTAGTAGGAACGAGAGAAACATTATAAATTTTATCGTTGACCCTTAATAACTCACAGCCTCCTCTCGAATTTAACGACGTCGGAAGGGGCCGGGTCAGTTATCTTATTTGTGTTTAAAGATTTCAGACTATTTAATCACTTTTAAAAGAGGTTATATATATTATTCTTATTTGATATTTTAAGAAAGGATTGGTACTAGTATGAGGGAACGTGATCTGTTAATGTGAACTCTTGACCTTTATGAAGTCAGTTCGTATGTAATAGCTAGTTTTTAACTAGAAATTCTTATTCTCTTATCTGCTTTCTTTGACTATTTTCAACTATAACTCCAAACCCGACAAGAAATTTTAACATAAAATAAAATGAAATGAGATGAATAAATAAATATTATTAGCAATGATAAAATATTGAATTATTTATAGAATTTTTTGAGAAATGAGAAATGAATAATAGTGCGCCAAATTAGGAAGTAAACGAGATAAACAATTTTCATATTTAAAAGAACAAATCATTAAGAAATAATGAATTCAGTCGTTAATTAAATATCTATATTATTAATATTTTGTAATAAAGTCACGTAATATTTGAATTACAATTGAAATCAAAATATTGACAAGATTTAATTTATTAATTAATATTTATATTATTGTTGAAATTTGGTAATAAAATCTCGTAACATTAAAATTTCAATTGAAACTAAGGTTTTGACAATTTTTCACTCATTTAAAGTGAGAAAATGAGCACTAATGATAAATAAGGATAAATAATAAAAATATATAATATATATACATTATAATAAAAATTAATTAGAAATTAAAGAAAAAATATAATAAGTAAGAGCAAATGGGGTAGGCGGTCAACCCAATCCAATGTGTATGCAGCCATTTCTTTTGTTTGAACATGTAAAAGAAACTTTGATACTTTGAACTGTATGCCAAATGGTTGAGTCGGCCAAAACCTCTCTTATACCAGGGATGATTGATTTTTCAGACTTCGTTCTGAAGAAATCTTTCTCTCCCCTTTTTTTCTTACAAATAAAATACAGGAAAATTTAATTTTTTGGGTAGGAACAGAAGAATTGTGCTAATTTAAAGATACTGAAACTACTTTTAAACCTGTGAGTGTTTTCATCGGGCAAGCATGAATTGAATTAAAAAAATTTACTATATGTTATTTTATGCATGTTAAATTTAAATGTTTTAGTTTAGAATTTTACATTTTATATGAAATGTTTAATAATATTAAGTTTTATTCATGTCCGTTATTTGGTTTCATACTAATTAAGCACAACGTGTACTTTATCACACAATGCTCAATTATTGTGAAACTAATTGAATTAAATACCCTGATGTTTTATGTGGATGAAAAGTTTGTACTTTATTTTGTCGTGTCAAATTTGACTGCATGCTACTTGATTTCTTGAATGTGTTTATCGGGGTCCCCGACGCGATTGGAGTTCGGTCTAGATCGGTGGGAAATGGTATTGTCCGGACCGTACGACTAGATCGGCTACTCGTGGCATTTCTGGTATGCTAGTATAACCAACTAGTACTGATACGAGCTCGTAACTGAACATATTGGGTATGGTTGACAGATATGGATTTCTGGATCGTGATAGCATTCGGGCACTACCATATCGAAACTTGACTGCGTCTTGTATCCTTTTACTATATGTTAGGATCTTTGTGGCTATTTACTTTATGTGATCGATAAATACAACTTGGTAAATATTGACGATGGAACCTCACTAAGCAAAGAGCTTATCCTAGTTAAAATAACCCTAACAGGTGTAGCAGAACAGTTAAAGTGAAGTACACTGTTGTCTTTACTTCTTTGGGGGAAGGATCTTGGACGAATCTTAGAATCTTTTGGTTTAGGTTGTATTATAGTTATGTAAAAATATTAATGTAAAACTAATCATTACCGGTTCCTTTAGAAATTTTGTCTGTACTTTAGTTAAAACTCCTGTTTAATGCTTGCATTAAGACTTTCACTATAATAG
>JAULKK010167956.1:0-16401 GCA_032355705.1 Rubia peregrina | reverse complement strand
TCATCCACCGGACCCAATTCATTTTGGGTACTACTCAAAACCGTGCCCAAAGTTGACAAATTCAACCTTATTTTTCCAGCAAAAGATTTGATCGTTTTGTTCATGATGATCATTCGATTTAGTTATTCACATCGATGTATTGTACTCAATATGATTGTACATGTTGTGTGTTTGTGGTTATGTTTGTGTTTTTGGGTTAGAGATTCTATTTATTTGGATGTTTCGGTTTGTGTTTTTTAAGCTATTTATAGTTTAGTTAACGGTTGTAGCATATCCATGTTTTGTGTAGTGATATTGATGTCTCATATTTGCCTAGCGATCATGATTTCTACAGTAAGCAAGTTAATATCCTCTAAACAATATTACTCCTTCAGGTTTTCTAACTGGCTCTGTTTGACTGCAAAAAAAATTAAGTTGTGTTTGACCATCAATAACTTTAATTGCATATAATAGCAGACAACATGTGTGATGTCTTTGGATTCTCCGAAATGTATAGTTTCTAAAAAGTAAAATTTTATAGTCCGTTATTATGTGGAATTAAAGTTATCGGTGGTCAAACATACCTTGGATTTTTTTTCTTTTTTTCCAAAAAGGGATCATTGTTAAGAGACCAGAATAAGTATGATTTTTACTAGATCTCATATATGTAATAATACTGATGATCAGTCTGATTGACATATCATTTCAATAAGTTAGTTATTACAATGTGCTAATAATTTGGATGCCAATTCTACTTATTATAATCATCTTCGAACATTTCTATTCCAATACTTATAGATTGGATTAAGAAAAGGTTTTGGATCGTCAGTCTCTTAACTACAACAATATCACAAACACGCCGTTATCCTTCCCCCTTCTCAGAAAATTCTACTTTTCTGTTCAATATTATTTTTCCCATCTTCCCGTTATGACGAGGTGGGGAAATAACAATTTTTCAGTTAATATTCTTTGAATTTTTATGCTATTGAATAAGTATGGATATATCTTCATACATTAGTATTGTTCTTCGATCTAATAGATTAGATCGTTGTATTCGTGATGATCACTTGATTTAGTTGTTCACATCGATATTTTGTTCTCGATCTGGTTTTCAGATCGTGTTTTTGTAGTAAGTTTTCCATTAATTGGATACTGTCATATATGTGTTTTTCTAAGTGTTTACAACTTGGATAACATGTATCGTGATTTGGATCATGTGGTGTTGTAGTTCTTGAAGGTCTCTGTATGGCAAAGTGGTTGATCTGTGATACGCTCCTATATGCCAAATAGTCATGATTTTTGCGGGAAGCGAGTTAATATCCTGATGGCAATATTACATGTTTGATTGAATCTCTAATATGTAAAAGTGCAGACGGTCAGTTTGTTTGACACACAATTTAGATATTTTTGTAATAGATTAGATATTGCTAGAGATTAGTTGTATTAGATATCAATTCCACTTTATTGTAATCGCTACTGAACATTTTTCCCAGCAGCGTGAATGATTATTTTTTAAAAAAAAACTACAACAATATCACGCTACACAATTATATGGGATACTCTTCATTTGTTTTTTTCCCTTTTTGAGACACTTCATTTGTTTTTTACTTCCTCCCCGTTTCGTTATAAGTTAGTTGTGTGTTTTCAAATAAAAAAAAGTTAGTTCTATTGTATTTTATTTTATTTATAAAAATAGAATGAAATGAAATGAATTTATTTTTAAAAAATAAATAAATTTCTCTTAAAAATTGGATTAAATGAATGAATTAAGGAAATTTCATCTAAAGAAACGCCAATAAAAACGCAACGGACAAATATGTGTCGATATTAGATATATGTACTCCCCGTGTTCCTTTTTAACTTGCATATAATTTTTCACGATCTCCAATAAACATATTTGATTGTAAATACATGTAACCACGGACAACAATGATGTATAAAAAATTAATATTTAAAAATTATATGTTACAAAGAATCTAAAAATACATCGTACGATAATATATTTGTTCATATATTTACTTAATAACATGATTAAAGTTTGACCATTTTTAAAAAAAATTGTAAGTTTGAAAAGGCCATAGGGAGTATTAGATTCTTTTTCACATGACATTACGACCTAACCAAATAAGGTGAGTTAATGCGCCACAGAAAATAGTTTTGGTTTATTTAAGAAGGGGCTCCATCAGAACAGCCTTCATGTGAATCGTGTGATACCAAATTACCAATTCTATGGGAATGCATTAACTTCCCCTCGCCTTAAAGTCCAATTAGAGACCCATCATTTCTTCTTCAAGTTGCAACATCAACGTATGAGCTGTTACTAATTAATGTGTGTAAGGTGACATTCTAATTTTTTTAGTGAACTGATTTCACCCCCTATATTTTACCAACTACTTTTTGTATTAATACTTTTAAAATACAATGTGTATTCTCAATTTAATTTTAATAAATAAAATAATTATTTCAGAATTAAATTTTGAAATTGCCGGCAAAATTTCTGGTGAAATAACCGGCCAATTTGTGATGGACAATCAGTCGACATCCGACGAAATTCAGTCTGCTTTCAGTAGGATTTTTTGCCCACATAATACTAGAATGGCGGTGGAATTTTTCGACGGTGAAATGAGAATTAAAGTCATGATCCGGATTGTACTCTGAGTGCCTAATTGTGATATCCGTCAGAGACCCGACGCGAACCGGATCCGCCACCAATCATGTTGCCTGAAAACCATGTTCTCCCATTGTGGCTCTCGACGATGGCATGAGCAAACTATGAGCAGTGCAGTACAACCTGGATTCGATGGAGCTAAGGTGGATTCATCGGCCGGATTTGCAGGTCGACGTTTCTAGACAATATGAAGAGTTCGAGTGGTGGTCAAGAGGCGAAGAATCTCACCAAAAGACTCGCAAGTGGGTTGGCGAGTGGGTCTCGTGGGAGGGCTTGCCGTGGTGGGTCTCCTCATTGGATCACATGGATGGCTCTTGACTAAGCCACATGTATTATGGTTCTCGTCTAATGTCTTATGGTTATGCTAAAGAACCACAAGAGAGAATCATCAAAAAAACCACATAAGATATGAATATCACGAGGATTATTTTTAGCATTTATTTTATAAAAGGAAAGTAAAAAGTATTTTGGGTAAAAAATATATCTTTTTATCGTGATTAATATATTTCATAATTGAAAATGTAATTTATTATTTATTATATGTAGTTAAAAATTTCATTTCATAATTAGTGATTTGAAATATAGTTTATATTTTATTTAAAATTTATATTTATTATATAAATAAGTATTAAAACTTTGTATTGTAGGTAATATTTATTGTTTATTACAATTATAGATAGATAATATGTGTACATATTGAATTTAAAGTTGATCTTTTTTTTGTTATAAGTAGTTGAAAATTAAAATTATGTAATTTCATGTTAATTAATATGTATTTTTTATAATTATTAATTTTTTGTTAGTTAATACTTGTATTTATGGTGACATTTTTAAACATTATTTTTTGACAATAATTAATACAATTAAAAAAATTAGTTAAATTTGAAGTTCGTCTCTTGAAAGACAATCTTTCCATGAATTATGAAAATGCCAAAGTTTAAACTGTAAATTAGAAGAAATGATGATAAATTTTTGGGTACTTTTTTGGCTGATAAGACTACAAACAGGCAAACCCACTTCTCTCTACAAATCCTCCCACTTCTCTCTAGAAACCCTAACATACCCTAACTGGGGGGGCACCGCCGCCACACACTAGGCGGCGCCTCACCCCATTCCCACCCTCTCTCCCAAACCCCAAACCCCCTCTCCCGTCTTTTCCCTGAAAAAACTCCTTCACGACACCAGACACGAGCTATGGCGTACGGCCTTCATTGGACACGACGTTGGAGCCACGGCATTCACGACGTCAGCTCAGCCCACGGGTCCGGTACGTTCACGGCGTCCACGGGTCACAGCTCAGTCCACGGGTTCATGGCTCAGCCCACGGTCCACAACGTTCACGGCGTTAGCTCAATCCACAGGTCTGGTGGCTCAGTTCAAACGGAAGTCAACGGCGGCGAGTCAGCCACAGCGTCCAGTGGATTTCCACGGCGGCTATTTCTAGCTCCGGTGGGATTCTAGCTCCAGTGGGATTCTAGCTCCGGGCGGGTTAAAGAAGAAGGGCCGAGTCAGATCTAACTCGGTCTCACTCGATCTAACTCAGTCCTAGTCAAGCACGAGTCCAGGTCCAAGGTATTTCTGTTGCTGCTGGGGTTTTTGATTTTTTTGTTTGAGTGACGACTCTAATTCTACCGATACACTTCATGATGGTGGTAGATAAATGGTAAAAAATTCAGATTCGGGTGCTGCTTTTTGGATTTTCAGAGATTAGGATGATTAGAGGGGTTGTTTCTCTTTTATTTTATTTTTATGGTTTTTAAACTTTTGTATTTTTCTGGGTGGGATGCTATTAATTCTATTTTGCTTTCTTTTTTCTGTTAAGTTTACTTTAAAAAGGGCTCTGAATTAATATGGTTTTTTGATTTAAGTATCGGGTAGGAATTATCTCTGTCAATGCTTATTCTTCGGACGGCCTGAGTCTGATAAAATTCGATTGACTTCAAATTTGATATCCAAAGAGATGGTTAGGAGAAATCCAAGTCAACGTCGTTAAATAAACGTATTTATGGTGATACCGTTCTTTCTGAGAATTTAAATCAAATTGGTAGACTTTGGTCCATTAGATGTTTAGACTAATTTTATTGTTCATTCAATTTAATGGTGCTTTAAAAGTTTTTGGGGCCGAGTTAGAGATAATTCTACGCACTCTAATTTGTGTGCACCTATTTGATACTTCATTGTATTTGCTCCTAATGGTAGTTTCGGGTTGTATTAATGTGACTACACTAATGTTTCACAATGATAACCACTTATCCTTGATTTTCCCTTCATTGTTGCCACATTGGCCTTTGTTTAGTAGTGTATTATCCACAAGTCCGTTTGTGTAAGCCTTCGGGCATCTCTGATTTAGCCATTTGAGACCTTAGTTTAGAATTATAATATCTACTTAGTGCCTCAAATGTAAGCTTTCAGGGATCACTTGGATGTAAGTCTTCGGGCATCGCTGGGATGTAAGCCTTCGGGCATCGCTTCATGTTAGCCATATTCGGCAACAACTGATCGTTAATAGAAAAGACTCGGGAACCCTATAAACCCGATTAATTATTTTTTCAAGAAGATAAATTTTTGGGTTGCACTAATCGGGTTATAAACTTAAAACTACTGAACGTTACATAATAAAGTTTTAATATTGTAACTAAAATCTTTTACTTTTCTATTATTCTAAATAAAATCCATCTTCCTATAAGCCTATGGAAAGACGGTATATCCCAAAATTTTGCCCAAAATTTGATTAATAATGATAAAAAATGTAAGAAATCTGGAAAATATTTATTTATTTTTATTTTTAAATATAAATGCTAATGCAAAATTTAAATTTAGAAAAATAGGATTTGTTTATTTTTATACTCCTATTAAATTAAATAATTAGAGTGGGTTTTCTGGCAGGCGGCCTGTCTATAAACTTATAGACATACCACTTATTTTATCTTATATACTGCATTTGTCAAATTACACACCAAATTTATAAATTTTGAAAAAATATATTTTATGTTATATTTTTATATTATATTTTTATGTTATATTTTTACATTCAAATACATATTATTACTTTTTTAACTTTTAAAATTAAATATTTAAATTTTATAAAAAAGTTACAACATTTAAGGTAAAAACCACTATGGATTTTCCATAAACTAATGGATAGACAGTCTTTCCTGAGACTTTCTTAAATAATTATACTCCCTCTGTCCCATTTTAATTTGCACACTTTGACTTTTGATAGTTGACTTAAAAAATATTTGATCCTTAATATATTTTATTAAGGATAATTAAAACTTATAAAAAGTTGATATTTTAAAAACATATGTTATAACGAATATAATAAGGTATCACACAATAGTATTTATATTTGTATACTAATTCAATTTTATGTTCAAAGTTAAGAAATGTTGACTAAATGAATAGTTAAATTGCAGCTTGAAATGGGACAGAAGGAGTACCATATATACGTATTAGGGTGAAACAAGTAAAATATAGGGCGTGATTTAGCATAATATAATGGACGAAGAAGTATTTTATCGATATGATATCAAAATATCATTTTACTATAGTTTTCTTAGTTTAGTATTTTTGTGAGATTAATACTATACTCTTTTTCCCTCAGGATTTTTTAGTGAGGTAGTGTGCTCATATTTAGAGTTAATTTTGAAATATTGTAATTTAGTAATTTTAGTTTTGATTAGATTATATTTGGTAAGTAGTTACGGGAAAAAAGAGAGCCCTCCGCATTCTAAAACCCTAGACCGCCGCTCCTTTCTTCGTCTTCTGAATTTTTTTCTCCCATCTTCTTTTCCCCATCTCCCCATCAGATGGGGAAGCAGTAGCTTTTTCAATTGATACACTTTTATTATTTATGTTATCGAATAAGTATGGATTTATTTCTATACATTAGTATTGTTTCTTCGACTTGATAGATTAGATTGATGTGTCTGAGATGATCATTTAATCTAATTGTTCATGTCGATGTATTTTGTCTGATATGGTTTTACAGACCGTATGTTCGTGATTTCGGTTGTGTTTCTCTATTAGGAGTTTCGTTATCGTCTCTACTTTTCAATGTGTTTACAGTTTGGTCAATATAGATCATGTTTTGAAGCAAGATCAAGTGGTGTTGCAGCTATTGTAGATCCCTATTTGGCTAAGTGATATTGATGCTGGTACGCTCCTCTTTGCCAAGTGGCCATAATTTTTGCAAAAGCAAGTTAATGTGCCCGAGGGCGATGTTACAGTTTTTGTTTGAGCTTTGATTTGTAATAGTACAGATGATCAGTCTGGTTGACATGTAATTTGAATATACTTGAAATAGATTGGTTATTGCTAGAGGCTAGTTAGGTTGGATGTCAATTTCACTTATTGTAACCGTTGTTGGACGTTTTTGCCAGCATCTTGAAATGATTGATTTTTCAAAAAAAATTGGTAAGCTTTTGTATGGAAAATTAATTTAAGAATTCAACCAATATTTAGATTGATTTACTTGGATGAATTTGGTCATAATTTAGATTTAAATTAGTTGATTTAGTTTAATATGATTTTAGCTTTTAAAGATGCGATAAGTCATTCCAGTTTCTGACATGAATTACTAATCTGTTTTCTTTGTATTCTTGAAGGCCAAACTATGTACTATAAATAGAGGATGCTTTTCAACATTTTTATTGCCTTACATATTTTTTATCAATTATATATTCAGAATTTGAGTTATTACTTTTTCCTTAAAAGCGCTTCACTGTTACTTCATACTGCGGGTTAATTAAGTTAGAAATATCCTTTAAATCCGTGAACTAATCCCGCAGACAAGCTAGTTAGTGAGCAATTTGTGCAACTATTGCTTGGGTTCATGCGAACTAGTCTCTTGTGTTAGTGAAGTTCTTAAAGTTGTGCTCTTGACTAGACTTCGCCAATATCTTCTTGATTTCAAGAGGGTGTTTCGATCAATCTCCATTAAAAGTGTTTCGCCAAATTCCGCAATTCAAAATTTTTGCAAGGAGATTCATATATTTTATTTTTTTGGATGTTGGATAACTAACTCACTGCTGAATTTTTCATAATGTTTAATTTTCTTTAATTTTTTTAAAAATAATAATTCATAAGTGCGGGAAAAAACTTCCAACGGCGATTACAATAAGTGGAATTGGCATCAAACTCAACTAATTTCAAGCAACAACTAATCTATTGCAAGGATATCTAAATTACATGTAAACCAGACTGATCGTCTGTACTATTACATATCAGAGATCCAATAAAAAATTGTAATATCTTAATTGAGATATTAACTCGCGTCCGTGAAAATCATGACCACTTAGCAAAGATGAGCATATCAGCATCAATCACTTCAGCAAGTAGGGATCTTCAAGAACTGTAACACCCCTTGATCCAAAGCACGATCTATGTTGTTCTAAATGTAAACACCTTGAAAAAAACAAATCTGAACACATCCAAATTAATGGAAATTGTAATTCAAAAACACAAACAAAAATTGTGAAACCACGATCTGTACAACCAGATCGAGAACACAACATCGACACGATCAACTAAATCGATTGATCATCATGAACACAACATTCTAATATATCGGGTCGAAGAACAACACTAATGTATGAAGATAATCCATTCTTATTCAATAACATAAACACTCAAACAATCTCAATTGAAAAATTACTGTTTCCCCATTATTAGTGGTAGATTTAGAAAATAAATTAAGTAGGGGCACACTAATAATAGTTAATAATATATTAAAAATATATATTAATGAAATTTAAATCTCAATATAAATAATATTATATTATAACATTTCTTTAATTTTTAAATATTTTTGATAAAGTGTAATAACTCTTTCTTCAATAGTTCAATAAGACATTTTTTTCTATTAATGCAACAATCATGGATTGAACCAAAAACATTTCATTCCACTGCACATGATTAGCACATTATTAAGCAGCATATAATGTAAATTTCTCCTATCTATAATTTTCTTGAAAATTGTCTCGAAATAAATTGATTAAAATAATGAGGGTGCAAACGGACTCTTAAAACAAGTAATCATGTGAATATTCTGTACAACTAATAAACTTTTTAAAAAGTACTACAAAAAATTTATCTATATACTGAGAAAACTCATATACAATTAATTAAAAATAAGATTACTAAGAGTGGGGTCAGTGGGGCACATGCCCCGACCCTAGATGCAGGTGTCCATCGTGAGGAAATGGGAAAAAAAGATTGGAGAAAAGGCAGAATTTTTAGAGAGAGAAGGTATAGGCTGCGGGCTAGGGATTAAAGTAATTTTCTATAATTTTATCGAAACAAATAAGCAGAAAAGTTCTTTGCATTACATGGGAAGTTAACTTTTCTACTCCTCCCTTCATTATTCATTGGCACACTTTTCTTTTATGTGTGTTTATTTTTTATTGGTACTTTCTACTTGTAGTATGCTTTAAAGTAGTTTAAACCACACATTATACTTTTGCTTTTTTCAATTCAATGTGCACCACAAAATTGGTATCTTCTTAATAATTGTGTCAAAATTTGAAGTGCTAATGTTAGATGAACAAAGGGAGTACAATTTTTGTACAATCCACTATAAGTGAATACGGCCTATCATAAAAATTCAGATCACAAAAAAATAATACATTGAACATATAATACTACTATGAGATCATGTTATAAACATTTAGTAATGATTTGTGTTAATATTTAAATATCTAAATTTAATTTTACATAGCAAAAAGTAAATATATATATATATTGGGACACCATACAGATATGATGTGAAAGATATCCATGTAAATTGATATATTACCTTTATTTCATAAACAACTTACACACGATTATTTACAGTCAAATGTATTTTAAAATTTTCTACAAGCATAAGTAAAGAATAAAAAATTTGGGTCCCAAAATTTTTTCTACATGCCAAAGACACCTTTTGCGAGTTTTAAGTCACAAGATAGAAAAGTCATCGATATTTATTTTCAAATTTAAAAAATAATGGACTAACACTCGTAAAATGAATGATTTAAAATAAATGATTATATTTATTGATATAGTATTATTTGTAAAAAATATTAACAATAATTTTTTACATGTATATAAAATTAATATATGTGTGCATTTTGAACAGATAAAAATACATTTGTATAGAAATAATGCAATTATAAAGAATATATTGATAAAAATACGAAATATACATTTATAATTAATCAATAAATTTATAATAAATTTAGTAAAAATATCATTTTAATGGAAATAGTAAAACTATTCATAGATAGAATTAGAATTTTTTGTACGGTTAATGGGTTATATTGTCACTTTGAGTGTATACTAACTAAATATTTTTCTAATTAAATAAAATATAATTCTGATTTTAAATTGAATGAAAATAAATTATAATGTTATTTATATATTAGTACGAATTAGAATATTCATTAGTGCAGAAAGAGTTATTAACGACATCAATAGGCGGCATTTTCTGTAAATTAGATTGGAACCACCATCCATTACGTGTTCTAATGTCGTAACAATTTGTCGTACGATGTTTGCAACCATTCAACGGTGGTTCTAGTATGACCCTTATTTTAAGTTTTCAAACAACAACAATTAGATTTTAACCACCGTTAAATGATTTCATTGACAGTGGTTGTGAGTAACCGCCAAGACATGACACATTGTTTTGATATCAGAACAACTAAGAATAATGAGTCAAGTTTGTAGATTTCATTAAATTTCGACGGTCCTTCCATCATTGTAACATTATCATTAATTTATTTATCATATCAATTATAATTAGATAGCTATATAAAAATGATAGTTTACAGTATGGAACACAGACCTGTGATTGAATGTGGGACTAAAGGCATCCAATTCTTTGGTCACGTGTGAATGAAGACCAAAACTTGACAGTGTGCGAGGAAAATAAGGTAAATAAACCTTTGGTCAACCAAGTGAAGGAGATGGAGACAAACCCACTCATAAGTTGAAGTTGTGGAGAAGAAAAGGTCACGAGCGCAACAAAATTCATTGTTTGGAACATGTCACCACACAAAAAATCTTCAAAAGACATGATTCCATAAATGGCGGCATTATCAACAATTGCTAATTACAAATCTAAGTGGATAACCCAAATTACGATCCTTGCACATGTCTTTCACACGCCTAGATGCCTCGGCAATCTTCTTGGTTTCATGAGTTACCATCCTCAACTGTATTATTTTCTTCACCTTTGCTTTCATTTTTTACATGTCCACTATGAATGAGGTGTTATACTCTTCACCTAAAGTTGTGAGCATCACATAAGAATAGCAATATGTATGGAACACGCCAATACAAATTTAATGTAAAAAAATCACCTTCATTTGTGCACCCTCTCTTACTATTTCTTCTGGAAACCCTGTGTGACCATATTCCATCAATGAATTTCCACTTCTTTTTCTCAAATGACTTTTGGTCGTACAATTTAGAAGGCACTCGCTCGCTCCTAAATGTAAACATGCTATCTAATTTTGGGTATTTGGAAATGAGAGACTCGTATGTTAGCTTGATAGCTTTCTTCTTCGAATGCACAAAAGATGCCAACATGTGTTGCACAATGGTATAGTCTGGATTAATCTTCACCTTCTTCATCAAATAGTAGAACAATATAATAGTGGTGGTTGTGGGCTCGTTGATGTAAACCTCCTACCGACACCAAACTCCTTGTTACCACCTTGTATACAATGCTTTGCTCTATTATCAAATACTAGAGTTTACAACTCTGGACGGAGTCGGGATCAGATACAGACTTATTAAAGTACAATTGTGCTAAATGGGTGGGGTAAATAAAGGACAATCAACATGTACGGACCAATTTGAACGATGATATATGTTCAAAAAACCATTGGAAATCGTCGTATAAAAGTTCTCATGGCTCTTGTAGGGAAACCTATAAAATCATTGATATTGTCTACCACTGACCATAATAAATAATGACCTTCTATTTACTAGCACCTGTTGGCATAAAATTGACACACTTCAACGAAGTGCGCTACGCCCTTAATGGTATGGATTTTGGAATAACTTTGGAATTCAAACAGTGACATAAAATTATTCAGCCCGACGTCATGATATCATTCAGCTCAAGGGCATCCTAACTTCTACCTTTGAGAGGCTACAAGAGACGCGAATTTCGTAGCATCAAAAGTTGGTACCGATTTCTTTCTCCATGCAGTTTGCTTCGTTCGCCTAGTAGTTCCACCATAGGTAATGGAGGTGGATACCATGCTTTTATAATTCAAATTGATTTAAGGGGTATCCTCAGTTAAAGATGCGGGGAATTTTGAAAAAGTTTGAAGGAAATTATGTGTCCCAAATATGGTAAGGGCTTATTGCCCACAACCAATTCTGAGTTCAAGGGACTCCTAGGCAAGGTATTTGCATATAATCTTCTTAGGTTTCGAAATCCTAATATATATCAAAATGATTTTATTTTATAATATTGTGTAGTTTAATTTGGCTAACGTTTTTTCCCTAAATGGGTGTCGGACATGTAACATATATGTTTTGATTTTGGAACATTATTGACGGTAGTATATCTCGTCAGTTTTCAAAGATTTAATTTTTAGTCCTTTTATTTGGATTAGATGTAGTGGTTACCTTTACTTGACATGACCATTCAAATTAACACTAAACTTGTTACTGATTCATCGACGTGTACACATATGTCATTTTTACCACGTAATGTAACACCATCGCAATTCATAATGTGACATTACAATCCCATCATCAATATCGAAATAAATAATATTGTTTTACATCTTCACAAATTCTCGGGTATGTAATGGATTCACTTTATAGGGAGCACGGTGGTACAATGTGACATCTTCCTCGACTCCGTCTTCTTCATCACTGCTAGATGAAGAGACATGTTTGAAAGCTAGCTTCTCTTCATCTTCACTAATCTCCATGTCTATCCATTTCTTCCCAAGGTAAGTTTTTTGCTCGACCTTCAATTCTCCACCTCCGTCTTTAGGGCTTCCATTTGGCTACTGAAGCACGCAAACATCTTCTTATATTTCTAAAGAAATCCTTTCTTAAAGCTCGCAGACAAACACCATAAAGTTCAACAAATTACATTTGAAGTTACAAACCACAAATAATAATGAATGGTGTATGACTTGATACCTACTCATGGCGCTATACCGATCTTCAAATCTTTAGCCCTATTTGGACCTCTATCTGTTTCCCTCGGGACCCTCTTTCCTTTGCATTTGTTGGTATTTTTATCCAATTCGAGTAGATTCAGTTCAAACCACTTCTGATCGTAGTATTCAGGTGATCATCATAGTGACCAAACACCCATAGGAGAATCTCTTCTTCGCTATGCAGACAATTTTGTTCATGTAGGATAGTATTATGAACCCGGGATTCAATAGTTTATTTTCCATGATGTAATAGAAGATCAAAACCTTTCTTTTCCATGAAATTTCTTTGTCAAGTGTCATAACCTCTCTTATAATAAAATATTCATTAGATGAATGCTTTGGAAGGATGACGTGGTAAAGAGAGGTGATGACACTTGGGAAAAAAACTTGCTCTTTTAGTATATAGTATAGGTAGATAGTTAGATTTTTTTAATAATTAAATAATCATAAAATGAATGATTTGGAAGGATGACGTGGCAAGGGGAGTAATGACACTTGACAAAAAATCTAGTATATAATATTGTCTTTTCTAATTCATTATTTTAATTAACAATAATTTTAGCATTAATGATGGATCTAATGGTGAACCAACTTAAAAATTAGAAGAAAATATACAAAATAAGAGCAACATACTGTTTTATAAATATGTATTAAAAAGGGGAAATGATTTGTTTTTGTTTCCTCTAAAATTCTCACTCATCCCCTCCCCTCCCATCAATTCTAATCTCCTCCCACCAATTTTAATCCCCTTTAAAATACTCAATCTACCTCATTCAACACAATCACTATCGTGGCATAAATTCTGCTATACAAAAAATTGAAGCCAGAACAATCTTCTGAAATATTAGAATACCAAACTCATAATCGTCGCCCTTTAATACTCTTCTTAAATATTCAATAGACCATCACTCACACCCAAAACCACCACCAGTATTCATTTATTTTTCCCGACCAAATCAAACTCATCTTAATATGAAGAAACCTATATGTGGGCTGGGATGTGGCCATATGGAGGTGTAGGGTTTGCAAAGGTGGGATAAGGGTGATAACAAGATGGAGGGGTTTGCAGATGGAGGGGTTTGCAAATGCATAATGGGGTGGTGGCATAAATTAATATTGGCGAGATTTGGGTGTGGATAGTGATAGATGTGATGATGGGGTGACAATGTTGACAAGTGAGACTCTTGGTGGAGATTTCGGGGAATGAGACACTGGGTGGTGGTGGTGACGAGATAGGAGTTGTGGTGGTGGCAGATGGCAGGATAGGCGCTAGGGTGATGGTGAGGGAAGCGTTAATGGTGGTGGAATAAGCACTAGGTTGGTGGTGGGTGAGGCGTTGGTTGATAATGGTGGTGGTGAGTGAAGTGCTACTGGTGGTGGAATAAGCACTAGGGTGGTGGTGGGTGAGGTGTTGGTTGATAATGATGGTGGGTGCACCTTGTTTTAGAAGTTTAGCAAACACAAAAAAAACTGTTTAACTTTTAAGTTAAGCACTTATAAGCCATGTCAAACACAACCTAACAAAGTATGACGAGATGAGAAAGATAGAAATGTGTAGGGGCCACTTCGTCTAAGTAAGGCAGTTTGCTTAGCCCATGAATACTCAAGCATATTAATGTCACTAGTTGTTAGACCGCAGATATAACGGAAGACACTACAAGCCACGATGCCCCATAACTAGACCACAATTCAAAGATGGGAGCATGAGAATCAGACCACGATCACACCATGAACGAGCAATAAATAAAGATAAGAAATGCCTGCAAAAGGTAACTAAGAACTACTAAGCTTAGTTATACATTTTGATACGACATTGACTATAACAACATAGCTTCTTCCTGGGACCAACTCAGGGACATTTCCTGGTACTCTAAGGGATGTGAACTCTCCATGAGCTAATCTTGGGCCCTATCATCATTCTAAAAGAGTCAGCCATATTAGTAGTGTCGTCTGTAGGGATCGACCTTTTCCTTTTGAGTTTTAATGGTTCTCGAGAAAAGCTGGAGTTCATGCCAAAGTTGTTGTCCATAAAGAAAATACCAAGGAGGCACCAACAATCCTTGGACCCAAGTTCGAATAGGTGAGGGGTCATCATAACATTTCCAAAAGCTTACATCAAAGGTACATATGCATGTTACATGTTATAAAGTAGATTTACGCCAAGAACAAGTACGTAGTACCAAATACTTTAGAAGAGAAAAGCATATAGAGGAACATGCCCTTACAAGCCATACTGTCACAAATAAGGTATGTCATTGCATGTCAAATACCCCTGGAAGGACATACCATGATAAACGAATAAACTATAATGCGAAGCCAAAATTCTTAATAGCATTCACATAGAGACAATACCAATAAGGATAGCTAATAATAGAATGTCCTTAGAAAAGGTAATTTGCTCAACTAATTATGAGCAGGTAAATGGCCAATAAGATACAGCCCTAAAGAACAACATAACGAATCCCAGATAGTCGTAGAATCACAATTCAAGCTACACGCTTCGAACCCTCAAATATAGCCACTAGATATACTAGCCGATATCATATCGTTACCCAAAAAGCTTCACCAAGCAAAGAGATACTTTGACCACATCCTGTAAATCTCACGACTCGCGTAATTTCAAAAAAAAATCACAACTATGAAGATTAGCAGCCCGACCAAGCTAATTAAACACAAAGTAAACATAGAAACTATCAAACCTAATACCCACAAAACACGGCTAATATATTCAAGAACGACAAGCTCATAACACAATTTGTGAACATAGATGAATACTTTATTAGACCTCTGCACTTCGAAGAATATAAAAACTAAGGATTAAATATATTCTCTGCTAAACCTAACAAACTCTTTAAAAGATTACAGCCAAATATGTTCAAACTTAATACATAAAGCTATAACTAAGCAACCTCCAACGAATTCATCACCAAAAAGGTCTTGATGGTCTTTTGTAGACGAACACTTCTACCGATATTCTTCCACGTCAATCTTGAAAATCCCAAGGAGGAACAGTTCATCGGACATTCTCCTCGTAAAGTGAGGTAGGATAAAATGCAAGAAATGGTAGCCATTCTTTAATGCATCTCCTCTATTTCCCACATGAACTCAGCCACACGATCATGTGAAGGGGTGCCTTCCTCCTTATCAAGTAGAGTAGACACAAAGGCAAGCAAAGGTTGCACATCTCCTACTGCATCTCCTCTATCCCATAACCCAGTTAGGTGAACCCATGAAGGAAATCCTCCTCCACAAGTTATCTAACTAAGTAGTAGGTCATTTTCACCCGGACCAACCGCTGCAAGCGGGGGTTGTTCGTTTGCATTGGTTTCCTCTAGTGCCCGAGAGCCTCACACGCATATGAAAGAATTTCATGCTCCCTTCACCGTAACCCATAGCTTAGCAAGCCACACCTCTAGTATTAACAACGGGAAGATTGCATAACTATTAATAATTTACAAACAAAAAATACAAAAGCATAAACAAGGATGCTAAAACATAACTTAAAAGATTACAGTAAGCACAGAGATTTTCGAGACATTCTTTAAGGGTAGTAAACCAGACTTGCACCACCATGTGATAGTA
>JAULKK010167955.1:0-26585 GCA_032355705.1 Rubia peregrina | reverse complement strand
CTGGTGGATTCCAGAACCAAAACCTAGGGTTTGTGCTTGCAGACCTTAATTGTTCTTCAAGATTCGTGCTTGCGAATATCTTCGATATTCTGACTGCGTCAATGAAGGCTTGTGTGAAACAGTTTATATGTATCAGCCGCCTGATTTTGTTGATCCTGCAATGCCCCAACATGTTTGCCAACTTTGGAAGTCTTTATATGGCCTCAAATAGGCACCTCGAGCTTGGTTTCAGATATTTGCTACATTTTTTTCTCTTTCGCAGCTTCAAAAGAAGTGTTTGCAACAATTCATAATTCATCCTGAGTCTTTGTGGCCACACGACTTATTTTCTATTATATGTCGATGATATTATTCCCATACCTTCCAATACTACACTTATCTATAACATCATATCTGAACTATCTGGGGAATGATCAACCATAGTGTTCTTCATCACTTTCTGAGTATTTTTGTTTCTTGCTACATCTATTTTTTATCATAGAAGTAGTATGCCAGGGATATTCTCGGTCGGGCATCCAAGTTATCCTGCAACCCGTCGGCAACGCCCATTGATACTGGTGGCAAACTTAGCACCATTGCTGGTCCATTTCTTGATGATCCCAGTATGTACAGAAGTCCGGCTGGAGCTCTTCAGTATCTCATCATTACTTGTCCAGACATTGCCTATGTGTACAACATGTTTGCTTATTTACGCATCCACCACAGGAACGTCATATGCAGCTCATTCAGCACATTTTGAGGTATATTTATCCGCACTTTGTGGGGTCACTGAAAAGTGTCAACCTTACGAAAGATGGAATGTAACCCACTGAGTGCTTCACAAAGATAAAGATTTGTATTATCGGGTTCTTACTACTAAACTACCAAAGGGGGTATATAGTGGCAAGACCAGGTCATCCACAGAGATGCTAGAAATTTAAAGGTTAACGATACAAAGCCGCGATATGGTGATCTATTTGATCACGTGTCGGAGATAGCTAATGTTGAAAAATATTTTTTTGGGGGGCGGGGTTATCTATCAACTATTAGCATGCGAGAAATAAGAGAGTAAACTATATAAATGTAACACTTGGGGAATATTTTTGTTACATGACCGGTAGTATATTTCAATCCCTAGTTTCAATCAAATGCAGGACATATGTACCTATCTTAATACTTATGCCACATAGTGTGATTGATAGTCAATACTTCCCCTATCTGTCACTTATGTGTGCTCTTGTATTCTTCTATCGGTACCATCTCCAAAATTAGGAAAGCAAAAACAATGGCCAGGCTTGCTGTGCAGATCTGTTTCTTCCCCGTAATATTACGTTCCGGGCACACCACTATGAATGCTTCTCCCTAGACCTACAGAGGCAAATGGATAGACACCTTATCGTTGACTCTAAGGTTGCAACGACATAGGCCGAATGACACCAACCCTAGTTTCTACTAAACTATTTCTATCTGTAACCTTTTGGGCTCCAGTCTAGCTTAACTAGTGTACGGTTTTCGGAACGGGGACTTGAAGACCCACATGCACACACCCATAAGGTCCTGCACTCTCGCTCCTCCCATTAAATCTAGTGTGACTCCCTAGGGGATAACAATAAATGCGCCAACCTGAAAGTAGACTAAGGTTTGTGCCAACATAGTGTAATAATTATGCAATTAACAAGAATGTAAAGCACAAGTGAACATAACGTTCATAAACATATAAGGATAGAGAGATCTTATGATCTCACAAAATAACGACCAAGTCATGAACACAAATATAAATCCCCAAGTAAAATCACTGCTCCCTAAGCATTGAACCCAAATATTTCATTGGATTCAACTCCCTTGGGTAAAACAAGAATAATTAAACCAAAAGATAATGGTTAGCACCTTTCTCTCTCTACCTACTCTTAGGAAATATTAGGAAAATGAAAACTTAAACTATCCCAACTTAAACCCTAGTAGACATAGGCTTCTATTTATATTAGATACAACTAGGCCTTTAAAAAGGCCAAGTGAAACCCTAACAGCCGTCTGGCACGGGCTGTATTATAGCGTACGACCCGTGTTGGCTTGGTTTGTCATGACCCGTGTAATTCAGCATGGCCACCGGCTGGGAACACCTTCCAGAGCTTTTGAATGACACAGGTTGGTAGATCTTCACGAACCGCTGACAGGATTCATGATTTTCTCTTTTGAACGGCGTGGGCAGTTTATATCCTTGCGGGCCACCGGCTAGGAGTTGATTTATGGGTAAACTGATGGTGGAGGCATACCAATCTTCACACCCCATGGTCTGGTCTTCACATGTTAAATTTGGTTTGCACGGGCCATGAAATATGGCACGACCCATACTCATACTTAGCCGCAGGAGGTTTCCTGGACAACACGAGTAGTGTGGAACAAAGTAGCCCATTCCAAGGTCTTCTGGAACCACATGTGTTGGCTGGCATGAAATGTGTAGTTTTACATGTCGTGCCAGTTTTTCATTTCTTGAACTTTGACTCATTTTCTTCTCGGCTTGCTTCCATTTACTGCTACGTTTTGACTCGTGGCCTTCCGTCTACTACAACCCTTGCAAATGGCCTTTTACTATCTACTACCACTCTTGTGGATGTCTTCTACAAACTACGCCAAAGTGCTCATGAGAATCTAACCAATAAGCTCACAAAAATATAATCTAGGCGCTCGTGAGTACATAGTGTCCATTAGATCTAATTAAGTCTACAAAACTGGGGATTTAGATAAGAAAAACAACAATGCTCATATAAACCTTTTGTAATGTAAACCTAAATAAAACTAGAAATTAACCAACAAAAACATGCTAATAAACGTGTCAAATGCATAGGTCAACGCATGATTTTAGGTGCAGATCATATATTTAGGGTACTACTGATTCTGGATTTCATTTGGTCAAATCTAAGTCCAACATGATCACTACTTATTCTGATGCAGATTGGTTTGGCTGTCAGGATTCTCGACATTCGACTTCTTGCTATTGTGTATTTCTTGGTGAAAACTTGGTGTCTTGATCTTCTAAGCGCCAGGTGATTATCTCTCGGATTAGTGCAAAAGCCGAATACAGGGGTGTTGCCAATGCCGAATACAAGGTTGTTGCCAATACCATCACAGAATCGAGTTAGCTCTGCAACCTTCTTCTTGAGGTGCATGTTCGCATCAGGCGTGCCACACTTTTCTATTGCGACAACATCTCTGTTGTGAACCTGTTCACATTCATGTGCAACATCAACGGACCAAGCATGTTGAGCTTGATATTCATTTCATCTGAAGGTTCATGTTGGTTGTGTTCGTGTGTTTCATGTTCCTGCTGAGTAATAGTATGTTCATATATTTATTAAGGGACTACCATGACATCTTTTTCTTTGGTTTTGATCATGCCTGAGCATACATCCTCCTCTCATTCCAATTGAGGGGGTGTATTAGACATTAAATATGTAAATATTTAATTACCTAGATTAGCACAGTTGTAGACATGGTATAACTCTCTTGTACATTCAATTTATACTGATGATAATCAATCACCCATTACGGGATTATACAATCTAACAATGAGGTCCTAGAAAATTGGAAAATAATTATTTAAATTGAGTGGGTGAAATGAGTGGATGAAATTGAATTTTAAAAGAAAAAAGTAGAATGAGTGAATGAATCTTGCTAAAAATGGAAAGTATGTCAAACTCATAAAAATAACTAAAAAGGGAAGTTTTCCAAATCCCATAAAATGGAGGTAGTAATCATAATTATTGCTACGATTTTTGTACAATCTTACACAATACAATAAAATTTATTTTAAAAAAATTACATAGCAAAAGTAAAAATATATATTTTGGGCCGCCCAATATAGTACTAGGATGCAATATGGAAGTTACATGTAAATTACTATGTACAGATACATTACCACAATCCCATAAACCACTTACACAATTATTTATATTAAACTTTATTTTAAAACAAAACTTACATAGTAAAAGTTTTTAAAAATATTTTGGCCCTCATATAATACGAGGGATGCAATGTAGAAGATGCACATGCAAATTACTATGTACAAATACATTATCATTTTCCCACAAATCAGTTACACAATTAGTTAAGGTAAAATTTATTTTAAATTTATTTTACATAATAAAAGTTGAAAAAAAAACATTTAGGGCTCCAAAAAAATTGGGGCCCTGTGTTGGAGAGCAATCCAAACCGCCTAATAGCCGGCCATGCTCCCATATCCCTTTCTCTAAAACAAAACCCTAGCCCATCTCTTCCTTAGGGGGGCCAACTGTCGGAAAAACTAGCTCCAATGAGGGATTTCTTTCCCCAGCATTCACAGACCTACGATAAACTTCACCAGGTTTGTAGAGGACATTTCTTCATCGATATTCACAGAGGCAGTTTCACCAACTGCGGTTCATGATGTAGCTGAGTGTGGCTAGTTCCTCATCTTGATCCATTTCCTTAGGAGCCAGATCTCAATGAATCAAAGATGTGTCGAGTGGAAATGCACGGTGGTTCATTATTCTCCAGTCCCACTTCAGCCGAGGGTCTTCGAGTCATAATGATGTGATGAAAAATGCATGTATTTTTCAAATAATTTAACATTTTTTTGTTATCTTTTTGTTGGAAGATTGCTAGATATAGGTAGGTTTGAGGTTTAGATGACCATTTTCAGTTTTCGTATCTAAATCCTTATTTTCGTAACCAAATTTGAATCTAATGGATTTGTATCCTATGAGTGATGTGCTAATCTATTTTTATCACATTTGAAACTAATAGTTGTAATCTATTAGGATTTTATGTAAGGTTAATGTATGCCTTGTTGATAAAAAGTTTAGAATGATGATTTAGGAGTTTTGGAATGTCTTTTATAATAATGTTCATGATGAAAGATTCAAAAATGAAGATTCCAAGGAAAAATAAGACTTTAGAAGTTAAGGTCAATACAATTTAGTAAAATAAAAGTCCGAATTTGAAGAAGGAAGACCGGCCAACCGACACATAGACTGACAGGTCGACTGACCGGGTTAAGAAGCCTGGGTGAACGGCTTGGGCACTCAACTGCACTCAAAATGAAGGGATAATACAGCCCTCAGCTCAATTTTGTACGGCGATCTCATTTGTGCGCAGTCCCGCACACTGGACACTGGTTTACGCCCAACCGGGTGCATCAATAGGCTTGCGACAAGCGCTCCTGGTACGCAGCAAGCTCCCGTCTGCTAATATTTTGATTTTTCTTGACCAAAAATTGTACTATAAATATCACCTATCTTATCCTTACTTCTAATTTTATCTGAGCCAAAAATCCTTCTCCAAAACCGTAGTTTCCTCTTCTTCAACATCTTTTCTCTCTTTGTTTATCTATGAATTTTTCCATGAATGTTAGTATGATTTGTATTAGCTAAACTCATCAATTGGGAGAAATTGATTGAATCTTTCAAACCCATGTAGTGAGATACTCAATTTTTCCTTTTCATGAACTTTTAGTGTGCCATTAATGTTGAGTTTTACTTCATTTATGCTATGGGTTGTTTGAGAATATGAAATATTTCTATGATTAATTATTATGAGGTTAGAGATGTGCACAATTTTTTAGCTCTTTGACATGAAAATGCAAGAACATGGAATTAGAACTTCTAGTTTTGTAATGTGAGGTTAATCTTGCTGGATAAGTATGTTAATGTGGGTTGTTATCATTTTTTTTCTATGGTGGCAATGAAAGGTTGAAAATTGAATGTTGATTGTTCTAGGTTTAGTCTAAATGAATGCTTTGTTTGGTTAAATGGCTATGCATTTGGTAGAATGCTTGTAGTTATTATAAAATATATGGTTCTTTGTGTATGATGCCATTGATGGAATACCTTTAGGTGTTATTTTCTAATGTGTTTATCAATGAGATTTGCAAATTGTCGTCATTTCTTTTAAAATTGCTCTTAAGAAGAAATTATTGTTGATATTTGAAATGGAGGCAATAATGTTACCTATAAGCATTAATTGTGAATGAATGAGTCTATGATCTATAATAAGTTTGGAAGTGGGAATCAATTGGCCCCAAGGCTTTGTAATTATTGATTTCATCATCCTTTTAGTAGCTTGTTTCATGATTAGCATATTTACTTTAGTTTGCAAGTTATCTTGTCATTAAATTTATAACTTAGAAAAACCAGCTAAAAACCCACCTCTTTACTTACTTTAATATATCTATATATATATATGTATCTAATCTAGTATCCACCTTATATGTTTAATCCCTTAGGAAGATCCCTCTTTCTCGTGGACGACCCCGATTTTCTACTATCTACTTAATTGTATTTAGGAAGCATTTAGGGCTTATAAATTATAAATTTGAGAGGTACAGTGATGACCTCCCAAATTTTGGTGCCGCTTCCAAGGAAGGGGAGTTTCCTTTTAATTGTTTGGGCATATTATGTGTGAATATGTGCTAGTTTTCTTTTATGTGATTTTTAGTTTGAATTCTGGTTGGCTTAGAGACGTATTGTTCGAGTTTTTGCTGTATGGTTCGTACTCGATCCTCTTCACAAGAACCCATACACTACGACCGCAAGATAGAATTGAAATTGAAAAAGGTTAGGAGGCTTTCTTTGGAAGTGTGAATAACACCCCTCCTAGTGACCATTTTTCGGAACCTTCTACTTCCATGGATCATCAAGAGGAATATGAAAATGAGAATCCCGGAGGAGGAACTCAATATCCTCACCTTAAAGGAAGAGGTGTTCCGTTAAGGAAAATTCCATAGAGGGAGATTATGGCTCCCAACCTTGAGCAACAACCTGTGTGCATTGCATATCAATCGGTTAGGCCTAATGGGAACTTTGAGCTCAAGTCCTGATTGATATACTAGCTACCTTCATTTATTGGTAGGCAAGGGGAGAGCCCTAACAAACATCTCTCCAACTTTCAAATGGTTTTTTGTGGTATGATTCCCGATGAAGTGGATGAAGAGCTTTAGAAGTTGAAAGCCTTCCCTTTTTTATTGAGAGATGTCGTAAGCGATTGGATCCACTAATTTCCATCTGGGAGCATCACCTCTTAGATTGAATTGAAGAGTAAGTTTCCATCCAAGTACTTCCAAACCTCAAATTCCACCACCTTGAGGAATAAAATTAGCAATATTCTCCAATGGCATGAAGAGTCATTGTACGACTACTGGGAGAGGTTCAATAAGCTTCTCTCATGTTGTCTATGTCACAACTATTCTGAGGGATATTTGGTATTTTATTTCTACAATGGTTTTATTAATGAAGAGCAAAGGCAAGGGAGGAGATTTTATGGTGGTTCTATTGGGAACAAGACTTTGAGGGAAGTGATGGAACTCTATGAGGAGCTACTCCAGGAGTCGGGAAACTTTAGAGCGACGGCCAATTTGAGAAGACCAAATCCCAACAACACAAGTTCTCCTTCCAAAATTGGAAAACTAGAGGACTGAGTCTCGATACTCACTTTCATGGTCAGGGCTTTGACGACACAATTTGGTAAAACACCACGTGGGAAATCTTGCAAGATTTTTTCTTCACCGCACCCTATGGATGCATGTCAAGTTTGCCAGATGATTACGTGACGGAGCTGAGTTTCGTAATTTTTCAAGGAGACCAAGGATATCAAGGGTACCAGGGATATCAAGGGTACCAGGGCAATCAAGGGTACCATAATCGGCCTTACAATTTGGGTAATCAAGATCACACGAATCTTTGGTATGGAAAAGCTTAAAGAGGGAAAAATGCACCCTTATAGCGCCCTCAATAAAAACAATACCATCCTCCACAAAACAACTTCCCAGGGCTCCAAGACATGCCCTATGATCAAGGTGAGAGTTCGGGGTTGTTAAAAGATGAAGTGATTCAAGTCATTGGGAGGTTGAGCTTGTGTGTGAAGAAGGCTAAAATTTCAAGAGAATACTGAGTCAAGCACCAAGAACTTGGAAACTCAAGTGAGCCAAATGGCTCAAATCTTGAATCGAATGGAGAAATAGGAAAAGGGAAAACTTCCTTCCCAACCGGAGTTTAATCCTCGACAAAACGGGAGTGCTATCTCATTGAGGAGTAGGAATGAAGTGAAGGAGCCCCAAGACAAGATTTTTGTTGATCTAGTGAGTGAGAAAGAGGAGATGTTAAAGAGAAGGCTGAAGAGTTGGCCAAGGAGAATCTGGGCAAAGGGAAAGAAATTAAGGTGGAGACCTTTATTCCAAGACCGGGATCAAATCCCAAAACCTCATCCCCGCCTCACAAGATATTTAAAGTGGTGGAGATCCCTATCTATGTGCCAGAAGCACCATTTTTGGAGTCCTCGAAGGATAGGATAACAAAGGAAGAAAATAAAGACATCTAAGATGTCTTTCATAGATGCGAGGTAAACATTCCACTCTTAAATGTTATAAATCAAATTCTTGGTATGCTAAATTTCTTAAGGAATTGTGTTCCATCAGTAGGAAACAAAAAAATGAAAAGTAAAATTAAGAGTGGAAAAAGTGAGTATGTCTCCGCCATTTTTTATGATAAATTTCCTCCTAAATGTGAGGATCCGGGAATGTTTACAATCCCTTGTGTGATAGGAGGAAAATATGTTAACAACGTCATGCTATATTTAGGTGCTTCAATAATATGATCCCAAATTCTTTATACGAGAGTCTAAATCTAGGCACTTTGCACAAAACCGGGGTTGTTATCCAACTAGCCTATCACTCTAGCACATACCCAAACGGTATCGTGAAGGATGTGTTGGTGAAAGTGGACCCTTTGACATTCCCTACCGATTTTTATGTCCTTGATATGTAAGGTGATAATCATGCCAACCCTATTCTCTTAGGTATGTCATTTTTAAAGACTTCGAGAACAATAATTGATGTGTATGAAGAAACAATAACCATGGAGTTTAATGGGAAAAATAGAATTTTACACTAATAATTCTATTGATGATCCTAGTATATACCACACTTGTCAAGCTATTGATGTTGTTAACGATGTAGAGCAAAAGGTATTTGAACCTAATGATGGTATTTCTTTGAGTGTTGCCCTAGATAATGCTTTAAATGATGCTTCTATTTCCATTGTAGTTAGTACTAACTTGAAGGAAAGAAACATTGATGAAAACTCTCTTGGGGAAGCAACATCAGACACCTTTCATGTGTCCATGGGGAAGCCAATAAAAGTGGTTTTCCCTCCTTCTTGTGAGAAGACTTCGGTGGTAAAGTGCAACTCACCATCGAAAGTGCAACCCCAACTCGCGAACCGTGTAGATGTGCACGATTCGCAACACTTAAATATTACTCCATCTCCAAAACACCCATCTCTTCCCTAAAACCCTAAATACTACCCAAACCTACTTAACCGCAAACACAACTCAAAACCAAAGAGGTACTTCCTCCTTCATTATGATTTCAACGCTTTACTCGATTTGTTATGTATGATAGCGATTGTGATTGGACTTGCTTGATGAGGGGTTGTGGGTAGAGTATATTATGATAGTGGTAATTTGTTCATTAGATCTCATGATTGTGCCACTAAGGGTAAATTTTGGTGGTTATTTTTTATTGTGGAAATTCTCTCATTTTCTATCCTTGACATGTTTCCCAGAATGTTTATTTGTATTGAGGAAAATGCAGGCTTTAAGTGTGGGGGAGGGGAATAAGATGATACTTATGATTAGTGGTTTAGTTAAAAACCACTACGAGAGCATTTTTAATTTAAAAAGGAATAAAAAGGATTCCGCTAAGTTGAAAACCTGAGAGAGCAACTTAAGCAAAATTGGGAGGGATAGGCTGAAAACCTGAAAGGGCAACCTTTGCAAAAATTAAGGGCCAAATGGTGTGGGAAAAGGTGAGAGTGAGCATTGAAAAAGAAAAATGTGTAAGCTAGGATAAAAACCTGAGAGGGATCCTAGGCAAAATGAGAGAAAATGAAAAAAATTATGCTTCTCTTGATTTTTCTATTAGGTAGCTTTTTGGGTAGAGTAAGTTAGCTTGACATTATATGTGTACATCACTCTTGTTGTTGTTTGTTGGGTGTTTTGACTATCTTAGGCTTTGGGATGTGAGAGTCTGAGAGATTCTTATATCCCGGGGGCTTGGGTAATCTAGGAATAAGATGTTGGGTGTTTTGGGAAAACCTTTGCATGCTAGTTTATTCTTATATCTTTACTTGTTCTTGTTTACTCAAGGATGAGTAAAGGTTTAAGTGTGGGGGATTTTATGAGATGTCAAATGCATGTATTTTTCAAAGCATTTAACATCTCTTTTGTTATCTTTTTGTTGGACGATTGATAGATTTAATTAGGTAGGTTTGGGGTTTAGATGACCGTTTTTTTTATTTTCATATCTAAATCCTTGTTTTCGTAACCTACATTGAATCTAATGGAATTGTATCCTATGAGTGATGAGCTCATCTCTTTTTAGAATATTTGAAACTTATAGTTGTAATAGATTAAGAATTTATGTAAGGTTAATGGATGCCTTGTTGATAAGAAGGTTAGGAAGATGATTTAGGAGTTTTGGAATGCCTTTCACAATCATGTTCCTGATGAAATATTCAATAATGAAGATTCACAAGGAAAAATAAGAGTTTAGAAGTGAAGGGCAATACGATTTGGTAGAAGAAAAGTCCGGACTGGAAGAAGGAAGACCGGCCGATCGATGCAAATACCGGCCGGGTGAAGAAGCCCGGGTGCTCAACCGCGCGCCAGCGTGCTCAATATTAATGGAGAATACATCCCTCATCTACATTTCATGCGGCCAGCTCATTTGTGCTCAGGCCCGCTCATTGGACACTGGTATGTGCCCAACCGGGTGCATGAACGGGAGCGCGGCCTGCTCGCCTGGCGTGTAGTTAACACCCATCTGCTACGTTGTTTTACTTTTTGTTGACGATAAATGTACTATAAATATCTCCTATCTTATCCTCACTTCTAACTTTCTCTAGGCCAAAAATACTCTTCCAAAAACCATAGTTTCCTCTTCTTGAACATCTTTTCTCTCTTTCTTTATCAATGAATTTATCCATGAATGTTAGCATGATTTGTATTAGCTAAACTCATCACTTGGGAGAAATTTATTGAGGCTTCCAAACCCATGTAATGGGATTCTCTATTTTTCTCTTTCAGGAACATTTATTGCTTAGCATTATTATGCTATTAATGTTTAGTTTTACTTCATTTATGATGTGGGTTGTTTGAGAATATGAAATGTTTCTATGATTAAGTATTATAAGGTTAGAGATGTGCACAATTTTTTAGCTCTTTGACATGAAAATCCAAGAACATGGGACTAGAACTTCTAGTTGTGTAATGTGAATCTTGCTAGATGAGTATGTAAATGTGGTTTGTTATCTTATTTTTCCTATGGTAGCAATGAAAGGTTGGACCATGAATGTTGATTGTTCTAGCTTTAGTCTGATTGAATGTTTTTTTGTTTAAATGGTTGGACATTTGGTTGAATGCTTGTAGTTATTATCGAATCGAGAAAATGTTCAAACTGGTACCCAATTTTAAGTGAAATTCTTAGTCTGGTACCCTATTTATAGAATTGTGTTTAAAAGGTACCCATATTTTCATAAATGTTACCCACATTTTCATAAATGTCCCGAAAAGGTACCTTTTAGCTAAAACTTGGTACCATTATGGCGTAATTTTTTACCCATTTTTTGCTAAAAGTTACCCTTTTGATACATATATGAAAAGTGGGTACCATTTTGGACAATCTCTCTTATTAAATCTATGGTTCTTTGTGTATGATGTCATTGATGAAATATCTTTAGGCGTTGTTTGTCTAAAGTGCTTATCAATGATGCTTATCAATGATGTTTGTAGATTGTCGTTTATTGCTTTTGCAATTTACTCTTAAGAAGAAATGAATGTTGATCTTCAAATGGAAGTGATAACATTCTCTATAGGCATTAAATGATAATGAATGCGTGAATGAGTCTATAATCTAGAAAAAGTTTGGAAGTGGGAATCAATTGCCTCCAAGGCTTTGTTATTGTTGATTTCGTCATCTTTTTAGTAGCTTGTTGCATGATTAGCATATTCACTTTACTTTTCTAGTTGTCTTGTCTTCGAATTCATAACTTAGTAAAACCAAAAAAAAACCCTCTTTACTTGCTTTAATATGTCTGTGTGTGTGTGTATATATATATATATATCTAGTTTAGTATCCACCTTATTTATTTAAACTCTTACGAAGATCCCTCTTTCTCGTGGACGACCTCGATTTGCCACTATCTACTTAATTGTATTTATGAATCATTTAGTGCTTATAAATTATAAATTTGAGAGGTACGACGAAAACCTCCTACATGCGACATGTAGGGTCATGGCTTAGGTGACCTGAGTCACGACTAAAAATGAGTGGACCCAATGGGTCAAGCTCCAGGGGCTCAATTTGGACCCAATGAGTTAAGGTTCGAGCGAAGGCTAACGGTCCAAATTAGTGCAACTCGCCTCAATTTGGGGTCGTGACTCAGGCAAACTAATCAAGAAGAATGACTAACACATTCACTGGGCGGGATTTTTTAATATTACTCTTTGCGACAAGACATCATCGCGACAACGATAGGTATTTTAGGTATTTTAACTGATGAGACAGAGTCATTTCCAGCAGAATATCTTTGATGACAGCAGCCAACATAGGAGGGTGCGCACATTTTTATTACAATCTAGTTGCGAGATTTTTTTGGTGATTACAATAGCTACATATAGCTTTCTTCGGATATGTCGCGGTAACGAAGGGTACTTCTTTATTTTTATTTTTTTTCTCACTTTATAATTTTCTCCTTTTCATGATGGGCGACTCTTAATTTTGTAGTTGTTTAAAAAATATTTTTTCTCTTCTTTGTTTTTTTTTTACATTTTTCAGTTATACATTTTTTAGTTTTTATAAGGGTGGTAATTAAAATAGTTTTTGGGATTTATGCATCAGGTAGGAATTGTCTTAGTTAGATTTTTTTCCTGGAAATTTTTCAGTAAAATTTGGTTGACTTCAAATCTGTAATCCAAAGATTCAAAGAAGGTAAGGAGAAATCAAAGTCAAAGTCATTAAAGCAACAGACTTTTAGCAACCCTATGATTTTTTAAGTTTCAAATCAGATTTGTATACTTTGATCTATTTGGATTATCCTTTTGGAATAAATTTAGAGATATTTCTTGAATTATAAGTGGTTCCTATAAAGTGACGACAAATATCCTAGGCAATTAAAACGACCAATTTTAGTCTCCTTGTTTAGGGAAAATATTGAACGGGTTAAATAGAGACAACCTAGTTTTTTAGTTGGGAAGCTTTAGTTTTCGTTGTTTTGATTGCTTTGATATTTGATCAGAGACACATACTTTCTCTCATCTCTGTAATATATCATTTTACAATCATTCTCTCTCTAAAGTAATTCTCTCTCGCCTCTCTCTAATCTCTGAAGTCTGAAAAAGTAACAAACAGTTACATTCTAGCCATTTCCCCCCTTAACGGTCACCTACTCTCACCGGAATCACCCAAAATACCGAAATCAATGGCGGCTCCTCCAACCGGAGGTTTTCCACCACCCACTTATACCTCCATTCTACTGTCCAGACCAGCATCGACATCTCCCCCTAGCCCAATTCCAATCCCTCGAACCACTTATGATAATGGAAAAGCATGTCTCTGCTAAGATATCGATGTACAGAGACTCTCGATGCTGTTGAAGCTTTGCTTGATCGGAAAATTTAGATACGGTAGATCGGGTATGGATATAATCTGTCGTGCTTTCTATAATTTGGGGTTTAAGGGAGATGTGAGGGTTGGCCTTTTGGACAATAGGCATATTCTGATCAGATTTGTTATTGAGGAAGATTTCAATCGATGCTGGATGAGAGGGAAAATGAGTATTTGAGATTATATGGTGCGATTTCGTAAATGGACCCCAAATTTTACCCCTGAAAAGTTGCACCTTTTGCTCATGTTTGGATCTCTGGCCATAACCCTCCAGCCTTTTAATTCACTAAGGAAGCCACTAGAGTTCTAATAGAATATTTAGGAGAGCCTATGATGGAGGATAGACTATGATGGAGGATAGACTAACACAAGAATTCTCAAGACCATCTGTGATTAGATTCTGTGTTCAGCTGGATTTGTCTCTTAACCATCCTGGTAAGATAAGACTAGGGTCTGAAGTTGATAATAGATGGTGTAGGGTTGAATATGAATGGATGCATTCCTACTTTTCTAATTGCTCCCTTATTGGTCATCAAGTTGGACGGTGTAGAAAGATCACAAAAAAATGACTGTAACTCCTCAGAGGGCTAGCATGCATAATGTAGGATTGGCTCCTCCTGGTATGGAATGGAGAAAAGTTAGATATGATGCTCGTCTGGCAGCACACACATCGGGATTGACAATATCTCATAAATAGAAGGAGACTGTTTTAGGCTCTAAATTCTTGATAAAAGCTTCTACTACTGAGCAGATTGTCCATCACAGCAATAGACAAACCCACTGAGAACAGTCAAGGGTCCCTATTTTGATTCATACTTCCGCTTTGGAAATTAATGGATGTTCTATTTCTGAGCAGGTTGTGGATAAACACCCAGGTGCAAGAGGGGGATTCACATATGAGGAAAAGAAGTTGTTACAGAGGATGAACATGATCCCCAGATCCAAATTCGCAGTTGATGATCTTATGATCTCAAAACATTTTTCAATCCCCTACCTTTTAACTTCTACTCCTCAAAATAAAAATATGTTTCCTGGTAACTCATTATCTTTCTCACAGGGAACCAGATAAAAAATTCAATACCCCAAGGATAGAGAAGAAACAGACTCAAGTAAACCATCTAGTCTATCAACCACAGGACTATCTCAATCTCACAAAACAGATTCACAAATGGCTAAAAAAATCCAGGTTCCATCTCTTCTCTCTTCTGGTCAGTCTGCCAATATTGTATCAGCTTCTGATGATGAGAACAATTTTATTGCTGATGGTATTGAAGATGACATATTGTATCATGATGCTATCACAGCTGGTTTAACAATAGATAAATTAAATGTGTTTGAAAAGAGAAAAAAGAAGAACTATTTCACAGGGATTAACATGATCCTTAGGTCAACTCTTAGAAATAGACAGAGTAATGATTAGGCACAAAA
Source organism: Rubia peregrina (assembly GCA_032355705.1). NCBI lineage: Eukaryota > Viridiplantae > Streptophyta > Magnoliopsida > Gentianales > Rubiaceae > Rubia > Rubia peregrina. The sequence goes on along the minus strand of JAULKK010167955.1, from coordinate 11,485 downwards.
ATATAACTAATATTTTGATCTGGAATATTAGGGGCTATGGAATTGCAATACATAGGTTAAATAATCTGATTAGAATACACAAAGTTGATATCCTTGGACTGATAGAACCAATGCACCAAAATTCAGAAATTAATCATCTTAGTAGGGCCTTAGGATTCAAAAATTGCAGTGCATGCAACAATAACAAAATATGGTTAATGTGGACAAATAAGTATAACATAACCAATATAACTCATAATCTGCAGTTTTTAGGATGCACCATAACAGATAGTAACACAAATGGAAATTGGACAACTGCCATAATATATGCACGGCAAACTAGAGAACTAACAAAACAACTATGGTCATATCTTAAAATTTTCTTAGGGACACCTTCCATTTACATAGGTGATTTCAATGCAATTAAGGATCTAACTAAGTATAAAGGTAGGAAAACACCACCACAGGGTAGCATCTCAGACTTCAGAAATTTCATCAATGATTTAAAGTTGTTAGAAATTCAAACAGTAGGTTCCCAGTTCACATGGTCAAATAATAGAATTAAAGAGCCACTTTTTAAAAGGCTGGGTAGGGGATGACAAATCAGGATTGGCTTAAGGTTTGTCCTAACTCTTCTATCCAAATACTAAACAGAGCTGGCTCAGATCATTCTCCAATGCTGCTTTCAATAAGAAATGACCAATTAAGCAACCCAGAGCCTTTCAGATCTCAGGAAATGTGGACAAATAGACCGGATTTCATAGACATAATTAGATATTATTGGGAAAAACCTGCCACTGGTAACCCATTAGCTATCCTAGGCATAAAACTTAAGAGGCTAAAAATCAGAATAAAAGATTGGAATAGAACTCAATTTGGAGATATCTTCAAAAACCTTAAAGAGGCTGAGGAAAATGTTAAATTAGCTGAAGATATATATCAGGATTCACCCAATGAGCAAGCCTATATTTAACTTAAGAGGCTAACCGCATAACTAACTAGAGAAACTAAGGAACATGAATTGTTTTGGAAATAAAAATCTAAAATTAAATGGCTTCATGAGGGTGACTCTAACACAGCCTTTTTTCATAAAAATTGCACTGAAAGATTGGCTTATCATAGTTTTAACAAGATTAAAACACAACAGGGAGTCTGGATTACTGACCCCTATTGACATCCAAACTGAGGGGGCCTTCTTCTTCCAGGAATTGCTAACAGAATCAAACAACGACATAACTGGAGAATATGGAAAGTTTTTTCTTAAAAACATTCCATTAGTGATTACTGAATTAGATACTCTAGATTTAATCAAGTTTATTACTAAAGATGAACTTAAAAAGGTAGTTTTTGGACCAAGTAAGAATAGTGTAGCAGGACCAGATGGTTTTAATGGGGTTTTCTTCACCTGTAGTTGGAATATAATCAAACTGGACCTTCTAAAGGCTTTGAATCAAATTATAATGGTAACAAAAATTCCTAAAAGCATTGCCTCAACATAGATAGATAACTTTAATACCTAAAAAGAAAAAACTCATCTAGTTTCTCAGATTACAGGCCAATCAGTCTTTCCAACTTCACCAATAAAATATTTTCAAAAATAATGAATGAAATATTTAAACCTATGATGGATAAGATCATCTCAGAGGAGCAATCTGCTTTTATGCAAGGCAGGGAGATTTCAGACAGTATTATATATATATATATATATATGTGTGTGTGTGTGTGTGTGTGTGTGCAGGAACTATTTAGATTTCTAAACAGAAGCAATAGGGACCCTAACATAATTATTAAGCCGAACATGCAAAAGGATTTTGATAGGGTATCCTGGGGCTTCCTCAATTCTATTCTTCTCAAATTCGGTTTTTCAACGGTATTTTTGTTAATCTTATTATGTCAGATATTAGTGCTGCCTAGTTTTCAATTTAAATTAATTGTTATCCTATAGGTTTTTTTAACCCAACAAGAGGGATTAAGCAGGGTGATCCCATATCACTTTTTCTACATAACATATTAACTTAATCTTTCTCTAGAACCCTAAAACATGTAGTGCATCTAGGACTAATCAGAACATACCATAACCCTAATAAAATTGTTCAACCAACACACACAATGTATGCAGATGACACAGCTTTGTTTACTACTGTTGATGCTAAAAACCTGAGGAACCTTAAGAAATTTTTGCTGGCTTACGAATTGGCATCTGTCCAAAAAATAAATTACCAAAAAAGTGATTTTTTCATAAAATGAGGGATTCCAAATTCAAGAATATTACTGATTAAAAGAATACTAGGGATGAACAAGGGAAAGACTCCAATGAATTTTTAGGAGTCCCTATATTCCAGTGAAGTATTTAAAATTGACTATTTCAGCCCCTTAATAGGTAGAATTGAAGGTTAGATCACAAACTGGAAAAATAAGTGGCTATCACCGGCTGTAAACTCACATTAGTCAATCATAGCATCTACTCACTAGGCACACACATTTTTACAGTACTTAAACCAACAAAGCATGTCATAAAAAGGATAGAAACAGTTGCAGCAAATTTTTCTGGGGCAAAAATGATGAGTGAAAGAATAAATTGCACTGGAGGACCTGGCCAAAATGTTGCATTCCAAAAGAAGAAAATGATTTAGGAATTAGGGATTTATCAACTACAATAAAAGCTCTATCTGCAAAATTGTGGTGGAAATTACAGCACAACAACACCTTGTGGACTAAGCTCCTTTGGCTTCTTAGCAATTCCTCCCATACTTCACACACTAGATCAACGATTGAATTCATCACAAGAAAATGCAATGCTAACTCGCAGGTTATCTATGGATTAAGACTAAGTAGTTTTTGGAACTAAAATTGGGTGGGTTGTGGTGCTCTATGTTACAAATGGCCGGATCATATTGATGTTCCTTTTTTCTAGTATAACAATTTCCCAGTTCATTATTGATAAACAATCATTCTTACACTCTTTGGAGCCTTATCTGGCTACCAGTGATCTCTCACTTTTGCAGAAAGCAGGGCTTAAAGCTAACCATGAAGACAGGCTAATCTGGAAACCGGTTGTAAATGGGATATTTACATCAGCATCTGCTTATGGTGCTTTCAGGCTCAAAAGACCGAGGATGGTCTCTCTTAATCAAGTGTGGTGTGGAAATATGCCAGGGAAGTTATCAATCTTTATGTGGAGACTTATGAATTCATTATTACCTTTTGATTACATGCTTACTCAGAAAGGTTTTCATATGGTTTCTAAATGCATTAATTGTGACAATTCAGATTCAATACAACATTTTTTCAATGACTGCCACAACACTACATCTATGTGGTCTGCTGTACACAGCTTTATTGGCATTAGAGATAGATCATTTCATTCATTATGGGACAAAATTTCTTTTTACCTCATTTTCAAGGTCAAACAGAAACTCAAAGCATGATGGTCAAGATTTATGTTCAAGCTGCTTTTTGGAATCTATGGAAAAGCAAGAATAAAAAGGTATATGAGGGTAGATCATGGAACAATAATTCTGTAATTCTCAACGTTAGAAATGAGGCAAAGCTCACTTTAGCTGCTAAACCCTTAACAGCAGACATTGAGGAAGAAATTTTTTGGATTTCTAGAGACACTGTTTTGTTTTTTAAGAGGAAAATAATTTCTGTCGCGCAGTTAGTTTTTTGGTCTAAGCCAACCACATATTTTAAAATTAATGTAGATGCATCTTAGTTCAGAGGGAATTTTTCTGCTGGCTTAGGTTTAGTTACTAGGGATATGGAAGACAATTTTGTTAGTGCCCCGGTTGAGAATCAATTTGCGACCTCCTCTTTACATTCGGAATTCCTTACCATTCATTTAGGTACTAAACATTCAAGAAATTTTAGGGAATATTCAGTCCAAATTGAGTCTGACTCACTGCTAGCAATTCAATTCATCGAGGATCCTGTAAAAGTACCATGTCATTTGTTCTCTCTATGTCATAATATAAGAGAGGTGTTAGTAAAATCAAAGGCAACACTTAATTTCACAAAAAAGAAAGGCAATTTGGCTACTGTTTTCGTATCAAAACATGCCCAAACACTGGTTAACATTGACCTTTCATGGAATAATCTGGATAAAAAACTTCAAGGTGTCATTTTAAGGGATAAAAAATACATCCCTAATCCCAGGTTTAGGTTTCCATCACTCATTTTCAGTCACATACCTTTTGCGCAGCATTGGTTTTTGGAAATTCACTAATAGCAACATCATATATCTGCTGCTTCTTCTAATCCCACATTTGATTGGATTATTATAGCCTCTACATCAGCTGAAGAACTGCAATTTCCTTCTGCTGCAGATTTTCATAACTATGCTTTCAGTTGCCTGTGGATTTTCTGAACTCATGTTTTCAGTTATCGGTTGTAAGACCTTTTCTTTTTTGAGGAACCTTTGAATACTACATAGTCTTTTACAAATTCTACAACAAGGCTCTCTGCAGCTGTCACTTTGCTCCTGTTTGATCTTATTGGATACCTGGCCTGAATTGATTAACACAAGGTGTGGAGGTCAAGCTCAGGAAACATATCCAATAACATCATTAGAGCCCTCTATAGATTAGTACAATAGTTTATGCTAAAAAAGATATTTGATCACAAGTGTAGAAGGAACATTTTGCCCGCGTCCATCTAATGTTTCAATGTGACTGGTTATATTTGGTAGTTTTGGGAGACAGCTACATAGTGAGAAGCACTTATCCTTTCTGTGTCATTCTCATTGCCACATAGGTTTTCGTTTAAAATATAATATTGACTAGTGCCCTGTGTAGGGGTGGGCGTTTGTTCGGTTTAATCGGTTTTTCATTTATTCAATTTGGGTTATTCGGTTTTGCCCCTAAAAACCCAAAATTGAATCCGACCCAAATAACCCAAATTATCCAAACCAAAATTCGGAATTTAATTTCAGTTTGAAACTGATTTCAACCCAAATAAATCGAATTGATTGTAATTTTTTAAAAATTAATTACTAAAATCTACTAATTTAATTTAATATTAAATAAAAATATGTAATCTAATTTTTACATCATCAAAATCAATTTTTCAAAATAAAAATCTAACAAGTACAATACAAATTCAACCATAACAATTTTAGCATTACATTGAAGATTAAAGAAAAATAGTTCGTTTAATATTCATCTTCAAAACGTTCACATTCTTCAACCCTTCAAGCACTCCATAATCACATTCACCTTCAAGCACTCCACAAATTTTACTTGGGATAATCTTTTAAATATGAAGATTGGTCCTCCAACTTAAATTTATTTATTTTTGTTTTAAAATTTAGTTATTATATATATTTATTTATTTAATTACTATTTGATATTCGCTTCGGGTTTTGGTTTGAGTTTTAATATCCAAAAACTATATTCAGAATTTGGTTTATTCAATTCGCATATCCGAAAACTGTATATTTAATTCAGTTTGGGCTTGTCAATTTGGATAATTTGGTTTTCAGTTTTTTTCCCACCCCCCTGCCATGGTTATCTCTAATATGGTTATCAATGATTGATTAGAATTGCAATATTTAGCTAGTGTCTCTGTGTAAATTGGTTTATCCCATAACATCATCTATTGCAAGTACACACTTTGCAAAATTGGGTTTAATAGAAAAAGGGATGAGAACTCTATAAACTCTCATCCTAGTGATGATTTATCCAAAATAATAATAATAAAAAAATACATACTAAGACTAATGTAACACTTTGAAAGTGTTGCTTTAGATGATAACAATACTACGTTGGACATATTGCAACACTTCCACAAGTAGTAACTTAGGTGATGTTGCATTATATCTAACGTAACATTTTTCAAGATTTAGGTAACACTCATCAACGATTTAAGTAACACTTTATAAGGTATTGTAACATTTTAATAAGTGTTGCTTGAAAAGTGGAGAAAGCGTTGGTCCTGCCTTTGATTCTGAAAATCACCTTCTATCGGGTCCGAAATAAGTTCCGAACTCAAAACCTATTTCTTGTTTCCCAAAAAAGGCTGCCAAAAATCAATCGGTTTCCGGCAGCTAACCTAAGAGAACATATACGAAAACTTGAGAAATAAAAAAGAAAAATGTTAAACAACCTAAATCTGTAAACTTTGAAACAATTAAAAATTAACCAAATCTGTAAACACTAAAACAGAAGCACAATAAACAAAAAACTGAAGGGGATGGCAGTTTGGAGCGGTGAAGGGGAGGGCGCCCGGTGCAGTGAAGGTCCATTCAGAGGGTGGTGGTGGAGTCAACATTCAGATATGGACGGAGGGGTCTTCACGGTGGCAGAGGGCAAGACTTCTTGCTGGAGGGAAATTCACACTAGGCGGGAATTCGCCGGAGAGAAGGTGGAGTGAGGGAGAACTTGTAGCGGCGCTGGAGATGCCCACGATGGTGCTGGAGAGTTGCAGATGTGCGCGACGTCGCTGGAGACAGGCAGGTGGCAAAGGAGGAGCAGAATGGTGGAGGGGATGTGTATGGAGGAGTGGCGCTAGAGACGTGGTGGGGTGATGGCACAAGGGCTGATTGAAAGGTGACAGGGGAGGCGGGGGATGGGGGAGGGGGAGTGAATGGTGATAGGAGTGCAGGGGTGAGACAAAGGGGAGTTAGTCTAAAAAGATATGTTTTTCGCTCAGAAAATGCTTAAGGGGTGAAACCCTACAAAATTTCTTTTTACAGTGAGACAAAAATTCACTCAATTAAACGGACCCAAAATTAGTTTCGAATTCGGAACCTCGTCCGGACCGCAATCAAAGGTTGTTCTACAATAGAACCACCATTAATTGGTGTACATTGATCACTTCCACAAGTATTACGATTTATCCAAATTAATAATAATAATAAAATATTTACTAAGACTAATGTAAAACTTTGAATGTCTTACTTTAGATGCTAAAGATTCTACGTTGGACACACCGCAAGACTTTCACAAGTATTAATTTAGGTGATGTTGCATTAGATCTAATGAAACACTTTTCAAGATTTAGGAAACAATTATCAATGGTGTAAGTAGCACTTTATAAAGTATTGTAACATTTCAATAAGTTTTGCTAGAAAAGTATTGCGATAGCTCTAATTTGTAGTAGTATATGTATCAATTCAGTTAATAGTTATATATACATTTATGTATACACACGATATATCAATATATATATATATAACTAAGCTTTATATTAATAATATAATAATTTACAAGTAAAATGATAAAATTGTAATATAGGAGATAGTAAACCGTATTTATTTACAAATATTAATAGTGAATCATTTTAAATGTTATATCAACGTAAAACTAATACTCCCACAATCCTTAATTGCACATTTTACTATTGCATATTATTCTCTATTAAATTTTGATTGCGTAGTCAAATAAATATGTAAGTGACAATATTATCGTACGAGATATTGTTGGATTCGTCATAATAATTAGTTTCTAAAATATAATTATTTTTTACCCGTTACTATGTGTAGTTAAACATATTAACGGTCAAACATGTTTTTTAAATACTATAAAAAATATTCTATGCAATTTAAACTGATAAGGTGAGAGTAACTATTTTTTAAAAAAAAACTCATTAAAAATACATAATTTTATTTTAGACCGATGACAAGCTGATAAGCGGGATAATTTTATATTAATAACGAAAAGGAAGATGTAATATTTATTTTTATTTATTCCAATAAAATACCTATAATTGTGAAAATATAAAAGATCATAACTCAATTTTAATATATAAATAATTTTAACATATAAATAATTATAATTCAATTTTAAAATTTATAAAAATATTTTTCATAATTAATCTAATCGATAGACCTTCTCCATAATAATTACATGATAATATCGTGATTCATGTGAATATGTTTCTTTTGGTCAAATGTGTCATTGCCTATCATATGTATTTAGATAAGAATAAAGTATACCTTGTCAACCCTTTGAAATCTTGTCCGTACTAGTCACTAATACGGGTATCTTCTTCTTTTTTGTAAATAGAATTGAACACCTCGTGAACCACCATTATTTTGTCCGTTGAAGGATATCAATCGTATGGTTTCACTACTGCATGACAGGATCATTGACATTGGTGCAATCAATTCATCGTTGGACATGTTAGTAATGCAAATGGGACATTCAGCCCAAAATTAATTTTATAGGAAAAAGAAAAAATCTTATTCTTTTATTCTTAGTTCCACATGGAAAGTTGAGTGGGAATGAGTGACTTAAATATGGAAATGCTTCACTACCACTTTGAGGAAACAAGAAAAAATTAAAGACCCCTCGCGAACGTCGTCGCAACCGGCCTATCGCTCTGCCCGGACGAGGCCATATTATTAAGTTTTTTTGTTCACAATTAGTTTGAGAGTCCAGTTTTATGAGATCTCTCAACTGATTAAACTTGGTCTTTATTAATCCCTATTTTTTCTCCCTGATTTTTCACTCTGTAAAACCGTGTTGACAATTTTTTAAAATTGATAAGTTTTAAACTCTGAAACAGACTTGGTAAAAACGACATGATTTTTTGACTTTGTAAAACTCTTATCCCGTTGTTACGTAGAAGTGGATTGTTCCGCTCTTTGGGTTGAAGGGGTTCCGCTAACTGCTTTCCCGTTCTCCATTTTCGCATTCCTATAGTTGTCTTGAGTGCCTATAAAAGGCTAGTCTACAACAGCTTTCAAACACACTTCACAACCTTCTTCTCTACTGCCTTTCTAAAACTTCCTCACTCTAGCTGAGCATAGTTGATACGAGTTCCATCTCCGCTACTTGAGTGCACAAGTAAACGGAGCTCCTATGGTACCTTGGAGAATGAACTCCTTGTTGAACCTTGTACACCAAGTTTGGCGAATTTCGTTTCAAGGCATTGAATTATCAAACCCATAGTTCTGTTTTAAAAACAAAATTATTTTCTTAATTCCTTTTCTAAACAAAACGTATTTCACACCAGCTCGTTCTTAAAAACTATTTTTCCTAAGACCAGTGACCAGACATTTTTTACTATTGAATTTACCAACAGTGTTATCATTATTACTGGAAATCTGGTACATATGTATCGATGTATCAGTGCTTTAAGAATAATACCACACTATTGAAAAACAAGTACTTCGACACAGATATTTTGTCGGGGGAATCTGAACCAGTGCTAAGATTATGTAAGGCACCGGTATTATGATTAATTTGCACAAAAACTGGTTTTTTGATTATCTGCACCACAATTTTGCAACCGGTGCCCAAAACCATTGTTATACATAAAAAATAGCATCGGTACCAACGAAGGGTGTGCATGGGACCGGTGCTGGAATAGGTTTCCAGCTGAGCAATAGTTTCTTTAGCGCAAAAAAAAAGGGTGGGGGGGGAGCGGATAATAACACCAGTACGAAGCAGGGTTCTAGTGCCTATGTAAAATTATAGCACTAGAATGCATAAAAACAGTGCCTGGAAAATGGGGCCCAGATGGGAGGTGGATAAATATTTTGTTTGTTTAACACCGGTTTTGGACCGGTGTTGTGTACTTAGAATAAATAATTTGACTTAGCTCTCAGGTTGGGAAAAGGATTTCAAAAAATCATTCAAGGTTGCCATAAGCACCTGCTTTTCAATACGTAGGTGCCGGTTGTTTACATTTCAGCACCATTTTTATTACCGGTGTTGTCCACTTTGAATTCATTTCACGTGTTTGCTCTCGGGTTGGGAGAAATGGCCGAAACAGTAATTCAAAGCAGCCCAAGGCAGCTGCTTATTCTATTTCTTGCACCGATTTGTGAGCTTCATCCCGGTGCAAATGATTTTAAGCTGCAAGTACAAAAACATATCGACTAGGGCTTGATCTTCCATTTCTAATTCTTGGAGAGGAAATCTAACCAATATTCCCCCATTGGTTCATACTCCCAAGCTCTATAAAGAAAAATGTGAGATCTTTTCCAAACATTGCTCTTCATTCTACAAGATTATTTACGATGAATCCAATGGTTTTGGGAAAATGTTGGTTCACTTTTCTCCGCATATAACAACTTTATTCGATGTTTTAATCATAACAACTTTGTGACATGCCTCCAATGTTCAACCAATGGGTAAGATTATAGCGGACTCTTTCTTCAAAATTTCTCAGGACAATGTGGGTCCTTCTTTGGAATCTAGAGTCGTGGCTTTGGAGGTGGGTATACAAATTCTACTGACGGAATAACAATATCAAAGGTCTTGGTGAGATCAAATGGGTAAGGTTTTTCAATACCAGTTCCCGGACACCATTAAAGTTGGTGGAACATTCCCCACATTTCAAGGCCGGGGCGTTGGGGAGAGAGACACTGGGACCAACTCAGAAGATGCACAAATGTTGGATGAAGAGTCGTTCGCTAGATATTATTCATGAATTTCAATCTTCATTGTCCTAATACTATGTTTTTTTTACAAACTATTTTGTTAATGGTGGTTTGGCACAATTCTATATTATCTTGTAGATGAAATATAATTATTATCCACTACTTCGAGGATTATCATGCTTTTAAATTAAATTTATGGTGGTAAAAATGATTTTCCTTTAATAATTCCAAACCTTTGTTCACAATTTAGTTTAGGACATGTACTGAAGGTTTCAATTATTTAGAATTAAGTTATTTAGGATATAAAAACAAGAATCAAGTGTTTCAAATCAATTTTAATGTGAAACACAATTTTGGGTAACACGGTAACTTCTGAAAATGCTGCACTTGTTTTCTATGATATGTTTTGAGGATGATCCATTTACCCAATCAAGTCATAATTGTGTAGTAATGATCATGAAATACTCAATTGCACTATTGAATCGCTATTTTCAAGTTTTGCCAATTCCAAGATTCTTAGAGGTTCCTAAGTGCAAAAGGCAAAAACTTCACTCGGTGGTCCAAATTCAATTCTGCTTAGATGCAATCCTACATTATGGGACCTTAATGTCAATTCCTAGAACAGATAAAAAATGTTTCATATTTGGTGGAAATAACCCAAAATGATAACTTCCTGTTTGGACCTCGTAAGTGCTAAGTTATCCAGACTAAGATACTCTAGGACATGCACTAGCGTTTTACCAAATTCTATTAAAACTTGACATTCTATTTTCAAACATACACTAAATATGGGGTTATTTGACTACAAAAAAGGTATAGTTTAGTTTTTGGTGACAATGTTATTTTAACAAAGTTGTGATCGGAGGGTTTTTAGGTATCCATCAGAATCAATTACGAAACAATGGACAAAATCATTTCGTCTTTGTGCAAGTCTGGATGTTTATCAGTTACTAGTTTGCTTCCTACGCCTCATTTATGTGTCGCTTGTGAGAAGGCTAAAGGCAAGCGTCTTTCTTTTCGTGATAATTTAAAACGCGCACCATACATACTTGATTTGGTTCATTGTGATCTTTGGGGACCCTCACATGTTGTCTCTCAAGCTGGGTACCTTTATTATGTCATTTTTATTGATGATCACTCTCGGTTTACTTGGTTGTTTCCTCTGCGACGTAAGTCTGA
>JAULKK010167844.1:2617-16401 GCA_032355705.1 Rubia peregrina | reverse complement strand
GTATAAATCTAAAACTTGCAAATCCCTATAAAAATATATAAATAGACTATGACTCGTTTTAGATCCAAATTTAATTTCCAAGTATAAATCTAAAACTTGCAGATCCCTATAAATATAGATCGAATATGGATCTAACTATATACTCGTTCAATCCCACTATAAATTGCTTAATTGCTTTTTAAGAGTTAAATTTTATAAACTTTGATCGTAAATATAAATTAATCTATGCTCCTCGGTCCCACTTTGAACTTCCTAATTATTTTTTGCACAAACTTTAATACAAGTATATGTGACATCATTTTAATGAGTTATTAGAGTGGGCATACATAAATCAAAATGAAAGGAAGTGTTATGACCACATATTTATGACAACTTTATAGTGGGACGTCCCAAAAAGGAAAATATGAAGTTTAAAGTGGGACAGAGGAAGTATATAATAAAAATATCATGTGAGATCTTGTTAGATTCATTTTAACATTTATTTTCTGAATATCTATTTTATATGTGATACTATTATAGGTAACTAGAGATATTTATGGTAAAAAATATTCATTGAAGATCTTGAAAAGTAAATAGAGGGAGTATATTTTTTTGGATCAAATTCGAAATATTATAAGACTCATTTTCAGCCTTAATCTTTGATTTGATCAACCATGGAAAATGGTGGACACGGGAGGAAAATAAGTAATGGCAAGATATGAGTTGGACGTCACATGTGGTGTAGCGGACCATCTGACCAACCAGGCTGCCAAGTTCAAAACTTCATTATTACTTCCAATTTTTATTTTTTATAAAATAATTATTTATAGATATTGAAACTTGAAAAAACGTTTCAACGTGAAATTGACATTTAATTCAACTACTCCCTCCATCCCAACTATATTTTCACTATTTTCTATTTGGTACATCTCAACTGAATTTGCACCGCTTTAAGTAGATGCTAACGTATGCCCCTCCCTCCTTCAGAGCATCATTTCCCACTTCCACATTCAGAACCATTGCAAATTACCAACCACAATTGTATATTACACATAACTAAGTCTCCAAATGCAACAAAAGCAAGACTATCCACTTTACGGGCAGGGTGTTTCCAAAAATTTGGAAGCCTGTACTAGTTTAAAAAATGAGACCCTAAAATTTTTAACATAATTATTTAAAATTAAAATTATTATTGTTAGAATTAGTCAAATTGATGACTAGATTAGGATTGGATTATTGACCAGATTAGAGTTATTTCAGTAATACAATTCTTCTATTTTATTTGTTCTTTCTAGTAATAAAGAATTCACTTACGGGAAAATATTTTGTAATGATATCAGAGCAATTTCTGATTCTGAACTTAAAACCCTAAACAAAATTTCTTTTTCTTTCTCTTTTTGGCCGCCGCCTACTCCCTCCATTTTTTGGTGGTGCTCATCCACCAATCACCTCATCCCTTTTCTGATTTTCCTGTGACACAATTTCTGGTGTCTTCTCACTTCCAAATGGTTGAAGAAAAACTCTCCTACAACACTTTCTCTACATGATGACGATCAAATTGACGTCATCAAATTATCTTCCGTGGAAGCATAACACGGGTTATGTTCTCAAACCTCAAGGTCCTTTTGGTTTCGTTGATGGCTCCAATACGCGTCCACCGTGCCCAGTCCCACTGGCGACGACCACCTATTCCACCACCAGCTAGGCTGGCATGATTTCCACTCCTGGAGACGGCTCAAAACCAATTTCGCCGGAGACCTTTTTGAAGGCAAACCATGAGTTGATCAATGGGTTGTTGAGGATCAACATGTATGTAGTTTGTTATTCTCCTCCTTGACGGCTGAAGCACTTACCGAGATTCCAGATTGCTCCAAGGCAAATGAGATCTAGGATAATATTGCTACTACGTTTCAGAATAGTAGCACAATTACCATCATTCCCCTTTGTGCCTATGCTCATGGTATATGTAAGATTGGTACTGTTCATGAACTTCATCTCAAATTTAAGGATATTGTTGAGCAATTATCTGTTATGGGCTCTCATGTCACCAATGATTATCATATTTTTTGGGTTTTAACTGCTCTGGGTTCTAAGTTCAAAGATTTTTTTTTGCACTTCTGATTAATGCATTCCCTACGTTGTTATATGCCGATGTTTTTTCTTGTGCCAAGAACCACGGGGAAATTTTGAAAAATTTACAAGGACGTTTGTTTCTAGCAGCAAGTCCTGCCCCTTGCTCTTGGTGAAAAGCGCTCGGCCGGCCGCACATGGAATCATGAGCCGGCGAGGGGCGGCGTTGCGTGGAGTTCACGAGCTACCAATGGAGACCGATTTGGTTGACAGCGAGGCGGCAGGGGTGCCTGGTCTGCTCAGTTTGTGGTTGATACTACTAGTTTGGGCCATGGTCGTCCACACTGCACTAGTTGTGGTCGTCCCGCTCATTTTGTTACGACTTGCTATAAGACTTTGGCCTAGACTCGTCATTCACACTCTACTCATTTGGCTAAAAAATTCACTCTTTTCTTCAGTTAGAGACCTCTTTTCACACTTTGGATTAGTATTTTGACTCTGGTGCGACCAGTGATATGGAATTTTCTCCTTCTGCTTGGAGAGTGTCACTCCTTATTCTGGTAATTCTCATGTTTCTATTGGTAATGGTGCTTCTATTCGGATTTCTCATATTAGTGATTCATGAATTTTTTATTCTTTACTATTATCTGATGTTTTGGTTGTTCATGAGATTAAAAAGAATTTACTGTCTATTAGTAAACTGACGAGAGGTTTAAATGTGTTTATAAATTTGTGATTCAGAACAAAGTTTCCAAGGATATCGTGTGCAGGGGCCACAGTGAAGGAGGTATTAATGTTTTGGATCTGGGAGAGGTAGCTCTTGTTTACTTTTTGCAACAGAATAAAGGACGGACATCCTACGAGTTTTGGCATGCTCGGTTAGGTCATGTGTCGATTACATCTATTTCCATTTTCCAGAAGTTTGGTTTACTTTTCATTTCCTCTTTTTTGCTTAAACCGCTTACCCGTGCCCCTTGTGTAATGGAAAAAGGTTACCGGTTGGCTTTTGTTGAAAACAATAAACGTACTACACGTACTTGATTTGTTACATTGTGATTTGTGGGGGTCCCTCCCAATTTAATCAGCGAGCGGTTTTTCTTATTATGCTTAAATAGTGGATGAATTTCTCAATTTACTTGGCTATTTCCACTTCATTGCAAATAAGATTTTGTAGACACTTATTTGTAGTTTGAGCCATTCTTTGAGAATCAGTTTTCATCTAACATTAAGTTATTACAGAGTGATGGTGGCACCGAATTTCTGAATACACGCCTCCGATCCCATTTTGCCTCTAAAGGCGTTCACCATGAGGTTTCATGCATGTATACTCTGGAGCAAAATGGCCGAGCGGAGTGGAAACATCGCTATGTTGCCCAAATTGATCTTATGGCATTCTTCCACTAGCATTTTCCTATGTCACATTGGGACAATGTATTTGCCACTGTCATTTACACCATTAATCGATTACCTACTCGGGTCCTATAGAGTGCTACTCCTTATAGGCTTCTCTATGGTCAGGATTCCATTTACTTGAACTTTCATCCATTCAGGTGTCACGTATTTTTGTTTCTCCCATTTGAAGATCATAAGTTTTTCCCCAAAAGCATCCCATGTATTTTTACTGGCTACAACTCGCACTACAAAGGTTTTCTGTGTCTTTATCCTTCCACCGGCAAAGTTTTTATCACTCATCATGCTTGTTTTGATGAGACTTGTTTCCCTTTCACCTCCTCCACAACCTTGGCGATTGGTTATTCTATGTTGGCATTGGATGCTTCAGTTTTCATTGATCTTGATGGTGACTCTGCTCCTTTTTTACCCTCGACTGCCCAGCCTTCTTCGGCTCCTTGCACCATTTTCTCTATGGATTCTTATCACCCCGTTGTCAGTATGATAGTTCCACCCATCTCAACATTGGTTAGTATGGTTGTGCTCTCTTCGGCCACCTTGGCCTTGCTATCTCCAGTTTATTCAGCTGAGTTAACTCCTTTGGCATCTCCTCACTGGCCTCGCACTCATCGGATAACTATTCGATCGGCAACTGGGGCTCTTCAGGGTAGAGATTATTCTGACCTTTTTGCTCAGAGTCTTCTTGCTGCTCTAGTTGCTCAGCCAAAACTCATAGATTATCAGTCGGCTCTTCAGGATCCATCTTGGGATTTGGTTCCACACCCATCGGATGTCAGCATTTTTGGCTCCAAATAGGTTTATTGACTGAAACATCATTTTGATGGAACAATTGATCATCATAAGGCTCGGCTTGTAGTGTAGGATTTTCCCATATTCTAGGGTTTGAGTTTGACCACATCTTCAGTCCCATGATCAAAGCCCCCACTGTTTATACAGTTCTCGCCATTTCCAGGATGCACTCATGGCAACTTTATCAGCTAGATGTGAAGAACACCTTCCTAAACGGCGTGCTTGATGCTCCAGTCTGTGTTGCTCAACCTGTTGGCTACAAGGAACCGCTTCATACTGACTATGTTTGTCCCTTGCAGAATATCATTTATGGTTTTAAGCAAGATCCTCGGGTAGGGTTTCAGCGATTCAGTACCTATTTGGTTCAGCTTGGGTTTTAGTGTAGCTCAGTCAACAATTCACTTTTTGTTTTGTCTCGGGGATCATCGTTGTTGTACTTGCTAGTTTATGTGGATGCAATCGTTCTTACAGGTAACGATTCGACTCTTTTTTAAAAGTTCATTGATCGGACGTATCAGGAGTTTGTCATTATGGACTTAGGCGCTCTTAATTACTTCTTGGCTTAAAAGTTTCTCTCACTTCATTGGGTTTATTTCTTGGTCAAGCTAATCGTACTGGGATTTATGATGTTGCTTCAATTTCTACTCCCATGGTGTCGGGTTCACAGCTCCACAGTTCCACCAGTCTTTCATTTCAAAATCTGACTCTTTATCAATACCTTGTTGGGGGCCTATAGTACTTGACCATCAGATGACCTGATTTGGCTTTTTTAGTCAACATGGTCGATCAGTATCTTTAGGATCCTTGTGACGATCATTTTTCTGCAGTTACTCGAATTCTCTGATATGATCGAGGTACATTGCATTTTGTTCTTAGTTTTCGCTCCGCCAGCTCTCCTGCGGTGTTGGGTTATTCTGATGCCGATTGAGCTCATTGTCTTGAGACTCGCTGCTTCACTTATTGATATGTTGTTTTTCTTGGTGGAAAATTAATTTCCTGGAGTGCCAGGAAATAGCCCATTGTTTCTCGTTCCAACATTGAGTTTGAATATGGGACCCTCGCCAACACAACTTTTGAGGTTGTTTGGTGAAATCATCTGCTTCAATAGCTTCATGTTCCGATCTCCAGTTCTTCACTTCTGTTATGCAACAATAGTAGTGTGATATTCTAGGCTCAGAATCCAGTTGCACACAAGAGGGCGAAACACATCGACATTAACTATCACTTTGTTCGTGAGTTGGTTGCTTCTGACAAGTTGCGTGTTGCTCATGTTCCTATTTCCCTTCAAATTGTGGACATCTTCACCAAGGGTCACTCTCATCTACTATTCAAATTCTGCAGGTCCAAGCCTTACATCGTTGAACATCCGATGCTTCGTTGGGGGGGTGTTAGAATCAATCAAATTGATGACGAGATTATGATTGGATTGTTGACTAGATTAGAGTTATTTTAGTACTACAATTCCTTTTGTAATCCTACTCTATTTATTATTTCCAGTAATATAGAATTCACTTATGAAAAAATATTTTGTTAATTATTATTAAAATAAATGTACAGTTAATTTTGAGTTATTTTTTTTACATGGTAACAGTAAAACAATTATTTTGAGACCCCAAATTTTGGTGGAGGAGCTTGGAAATAAGTAAAGTTTAATTTGTGCACAATATCCCAATATTAGTAAGAACAGTTATTCCAGTAATAAAATTAATTTGATTCATATTTAACTTTAAAAGATAATTTATATCGCAGTTCTTGTTAGATTTAGAACTATACATAACTTCACATAATTTGCTTGTATTCACCGGGTACAATATAATTTGGCTGTAAAATTTATCTAAATTAACAATAAATATATTTTGGGCCCAAATTAGGAGAAGGTAGTACACTGAGATAGAATGTTTATTGGGATACATACAAATATAACCCTATATACTTTAGTAAGTGCACATATAAGCATGAGATAATATTTAATATAAACCAACCCTAACTACTAAATGAAAGTGCAAACATAACCCTATGAAACCATTTTCGGCATTGACTTAGTACCTCATGCCGTTGCCAGACTATAAAAAGACCAAACTACCTTTTCAGTTAAATTCAAAATTTTGATGGAAAATTTTCCCTTATGGTCGTGGGCCTCATAAACACCATAATTAAAACTCATTTTTTTAAAAAAAATTCATCATGTTCATTTTCTTCTCCAGTAAGCTTTTAGCCGACATTCCACCATCGCGACTGAGCCTCACAGTGTTCTTCCCCCATAATTTTCTCATGAAACTCATGTCAAAACTTCAGGCCTCCCTTCCCAAAGATTCTAATTTTACGTCTGCTGCTCAAAGTAACCCAGTTCTTCACCTGAACCCTAGTTTTGAATGTTTGAAAAATAGATGTACATATTTCCATCGATTATGTTATATATAATTAATATTGATTTTTAGAGTGTTAAATTGTTTTGATTATTGACGAGGTATTAGAATAGATTCATCGAGCTACACTCTGAATTGTATGCGATGCGAACCATGGCTCATTTTTAAGAAAGGAACAAATATTTCATGTCCAAAATGGCTAGAAATCCAAGAAGACCATATTATCAATGCAATTTTCATAAATGGCAGCGTTGAGTTGTGCCCGATGCATTTGACCAAGGAAGAGGCAGTAATGCAAGCTCGATGATGCATAATGAGTTTGTTAGTGGAGGTCTAAGATGTAGTAATGCTAGTCCAAAAATGAAGTCTAAGAAGCTTTGGTTGGGCTAGATGAAGTTTTGTTGCACCCCAAAATGGTTAAAATTGTTCATTCATTCTTGAGGCATTGTCTGTATTGAATTTTGTTTTGCTTGGTAAAAACATGCTTCAGTTCTTGTTCGGGTTACTGAGAAAGTGAATGTTGGTGCCTCAATTGAATTTAGTATGCATGGGTATATAATAGCTATTCTAATATTTGGTGTGTATTATGTTAAATGTATGTGTATTTTGACAGGATTTAGACATGTCAAATGTTTTTCTGTATTTTTATGAGATAGTGTTATTTGATCTCATTAGTTGACTTAAGCATTCAATCATTGGTAGAAGTTGTAATGAAGTACATATTTACATCCTAGTTGTGGCCACAAATAAATATGGTATTGACATCGAGTAATAGACATAAGTATTGAATCAACCCTAATCAGTTTATTAAAGTGAAAATATAAACCTAACTAATTCATTAAGTACAAAGTGAATTGGGCTTGGTTTAGTGGTAAAATCGCACTCTCTATAACTGAGAGGTCCAGGGTTCAAAACACACGCCCATCAAGAATTGTGAATATTAGAACAATTTCTTGATGAAGATTACCCAGTGTCACGGAACCATGTCAGTGGTCCCCACCGTGGTTTCCCAACCTGCAGATGGTTGATGATGGTGAGATCGTGGTGGACCCAGGCGGCGGTTCATTGGTGGTGCACCGTTTGGGTGTTCTCAAGAGGGCGTTCCTAGCTATTCAAATGGATGGAGTTTTAGGCTCCACTGAGCTTCAATAGATTCAATGGTGGTGTCTTCGAGTTAGGTCTTAGATTAGGATGTTAATATGTAATTTGGTTGCTTGTATGTAATCTTTCAAAAAACAAAATCATTAAGTATAAATATAACCCTACATATATTGAACAAGTCTTGTTATAAACCTAAGTAATTCACTAAATTTCAAATACAGCCTTACTTACTTATACAAAGTTCTGATATAACCTTAGTTTTAGTCAGGTTGTTTATGTGAAGAAAAAAATTGATCCTACCTTCGTTTGAAGCCCATATTCAATTATTACTAACTCACGTGGACTAGATAATTTGAAAACCACTTCGGACAACAAACATCACAATACATTAATTTAGGTTCAATTATTTCAAAATGGAAGTGGACCTAAATTAAAAGGTCCATCCATGTAAATACCGAAGGTCCATCGGTAATCGCCATTGTCCTATTACAACCAATCCACATGAAAATAAATTAATGTTAGAATTGGACAGTTCCCAAATGAAATACACATAATATAGTCATACATAGACGACATTAATCTCAACCGGGAAAAAGTAACTAATCTGCTTTAGTGCGATGTCGCATGTGCCGACATACAGAGCGAATTCAGACATTCATAGATATTTCGAGCATTTCCTAGACATGCGCGATGTCGGTATTTATTTGGTACCATATCGCAAGGCCCGATTAACTGTGACTGACGTTGCATATTCAAAATATGTTCAATTATTGTTCACAATCAGCCTTAATCTAGGCCCTTTTTCTCACTCCTTACAAACATGAGATTATCTTGGCAACACACACTATACACTATATAACATGTAACACAATCATCATATATCATGAAAATATTCAATCTTTGTCCTATGAGATAATACAAAATTACTCATAAAATTGCTAAATGAACATGGAATGGATGAAAAACTACCTTAATTAATTTGAACCCGGAGATGCTCCATCCTCGGATACTTGTTGATATTTGAGATAAGCTATTCAATTGAGCACATTAATTATTGTAATTTTATGAATAGAAAGGATTATGTGAAATAAATGTTGGTGCTGAATAATATGAGATTAAATAGGTTTGGGGGAAATTTTACCTAAAATATTTAGCTTTAATTTTTGGTTCCCACTGGAATTTTCAGGTTGACTGACGTCGGTTGTGGGTCGGTCTTGGGTTCGTTCTAATCGATACTCTTGCAACATCACACACATGGGTCATAGCCTAATTTCCAAAAAGTGTAGAAAAATACTCCGTGTTAAGATTCGGGGCCCTTCCGTTGACCCATTGATGCCCAAATCGGAACAACATTGTCGTGAATTTTCAATAGGGTATCTCCAATATTGTATTTTGAATTTTCCCACTTTATTGGAGGGAATCTAAGTGAAAAAAAATCAAAAAGTTCACCGAGTGTGCCAAAATCGATTATGATCATCCGGGAAAGAAACTTTGTCATCCCCAATCAAACTTATAATAACCGAGAGTAATAAAGAAACTGGTTTGATTCCACGTAGACTTCCAAAATTTCTTCTGATTAATCCTTGTATATTTATAAGTAATTATCTACAATTTACTCTAGACCGTGTATTAGCGCTTTCTAAAATTTGATGGACGGAATTTTAGTATCTTTTTATTTCATAAAAAACCAAAGATATTTAATTTTGCGTGATTCTATGTGGCGGAAATTATCGTTCTCATGACTCTCATTGTAAGGTTATTAATGGAATACTATAAAAATAAAGGACGATTACCCCGGTTCACGTCCCTCTTAGACAGTACACAAAATCTCAATATAAGACATGTTTCCTTATGTTCGGGTGCAGAGTTCCGAAGCGTTGGGAACATTCAAGGAAGTTTGGGCCATAGTGTAATTTTTTAAAAGTATCATCAAATACTGTCTGTGAATAATTCAGGCTCCTTCCATTGACCCGTCGATGTCCAAATCGGAACAGCATGGTTGTGACAATGAGAGTTAGATTATGGTATCTCCAATTTTGCATTTCGACTTCTCCCACTTTCTTGGAGGGACCTAAGTGCAGAAACTAAAAGGTTCACCAGTTGTGCTAAAATCAATTCCGATCAAACTGGACATTAATAAAGTTCACGAATATTTATAAATTCAATTAGTAGTTTCTAATATACTATTAACCGTTGTGAAAGTCAATTGTATTCGGTTTGGTCGAATGAGGGCCCATTTGCTATACTAGCAGACTAAAATTGTTAGGCCCAAGTAGTGGACAAATGACATGCAGCGTTGCACATGTCGAGGAGAAATTAACAAGGGTTCAAAATGAATATATGTGTGTGTGTGTGTGGAGCCCACCTCAGAATTTAGTTCAATCATTTAACTTTCCCTCGAATTCCAACATTCCCCCAAACTCTCTTTTCGAAGGTATGGTTATTAAAATCCTTTTTTTCCTTTCAAATTGTTATGTATATGATGTGTGAATGTGTTGGTTGGTATGTTTTTCTTTTTGAAGTTCTAATGGATTAGTTATAGTGTGAACACATTTTATTTGTACGTTTTTGGATGATTTTTTTGTCAATTTGTCTTTCAAGAGCATGATTTTTTTTGCAGTTAGGAACGTGTCTAGTAGGGTTAAATACAACGTCTCTTACATATCGGTCCACCTTTATTTTATGTAATTGTTGTGCTACGTCGCTCATTCATAGTTGTGTTGTTTTTTCATGAATGACATGTCGCACCCATCTCGATTAACCGATAGGTTAGCGATATCGGTTACCGAATTTTATGGTTGTTTTATACTTTTAAATGTGAACTCGTTTGTCCGTTGCTCACCATATTCGGTCTAACAACTGATGAGCAACGTCACACAAACATGTCGGTCATGCCACTATTTTGGACTGACATGTACGTGGATGCTTGGCCGACTTAAATGATTAATTGAACCAATTTCTATCCATATATATTGCATCCAGGTGATATGAATTTCAATAATCATGGCTGACAATGAAAGTTCCACTATCCGTTCCCCAGTAGAGGTGAGCGAATTTTCGTTTAGTTTGCTACATTCCTTTTTTTATTACTTATATTCTTATTTAATTATTCATAATATCATTGACCAATGTGGATCTTTAAAGATTCAGACGAGGAGTGCGCGATATTCATTTGGCGATAGTATTCTACATTTCATCTATATCTTGAGCCAGATGAACTTTGGTCAAGTTCCAATATTGGTAAGTCCAACCCATTACACATGTATTTTTATTTTCATTTAACATTTTCTTTAGATTACTTTCATATATACTAACTGTGATTTTCTGTTTATAATTTAGTAGTCCCTACTCTATTTCAAGCTGTTAGATGGTTCTGGGTCGATGGTGTTCAATGTCACCATTGTTGGGTCCTGGTTTTAGTTTTACTGCTTCGAATTTGGAATGAAAAAAATTATTCAAATTTGGAACACTTATTTAATTAATACTATAGGTTGAATATTATTTTAATATTATATAGTCTTTAATCTACAGTTCTTATATTTTATGGACTAATAATTATGTTTTTTAGATACCAATCTATTGTCTCAATTTTTAACCCTACCATATGAAACTAACTTTTAATATTACGGTCATACACAAAACTAAAAAAGAACTACATGTAATGAAAATTTGTTTCAATCATTCTCAAACACGAAAAAAAAATTACCAAAATTTTTAAAAATAAATTTGAACTGTTGACCGACTTTTTCATTAAGTGTAGGACAATCGTACACAACAAGAAATTGCAATTATTACCTCAGGGTAGTTTATACCATTTTACAACAGAAGTGGAAACAAGGAAATAAATGAGTGAAAATGTTTCTCTTTCATGTAAAATACGAAGGGTTTTACCGTTCAAACTTATAATCCAATTATAGCAATCTTCCTATTCAAACCTTCTGGTGATTGTCTTGTTGAATATTTATGCTATCTTCCTATAAAGTTCATGAACATTTATACTACTTAATATGTAGTTTTAATGTACTATTTACTGGTATGAAAGTGACTTTTATTCGCTTTGTTCCTTTGTGGGCTCATTTGTTATGCTAGTGGGCTAAAATTGTCAAGCCCCCATCCATGTGCGACGTTAGTCAATGGTTTAGTAACCCATTGACTTAACCGATGTAGGACCCAACAATGTTTTCCAACGGGTTACAAAACAGGTTCATAAGAGTCCAAAATTACATTGTTCCAAAACGTCTATATATATGCATATCACTCAGAATCATTTCAAACTTTGTATTTTCAAGTTTCCCGGGAATTCCAACAGTCTCCCACCCCCTCTTCTCTTTTTCTTGTTAAAGGTATGATTTTTCTAATCTTCTAACAACTTCATTTTTGTAAATTTTCCTTGACATTGTTCAATCTATGGTGTGTGAATGTTTTGTGTTTAGGTTTTCTAGTTCTTATGGATTTGTTGTAGTGTGAAGTTTCCTTAAATATCAACCTAGGTACTATTTTTTTGTATGTTTTTTTGACGTTTTTGTGTAATTTGTTTTTAAAGTATGATTTTTTCTGGTTTTCTACAATTTTGACTGTAGCTTCTAGGGTTAAATGCGACGTCGGTAGCCTATCGATTAACCTTCGGCCACTGCGAATGTAGTACGACATCGTACATTTTTTGTGTGATATGTTCTTTTGTATGAGATGTCGCACCATTGTCAGCTTACCAATCAGTATAACCGATTGGTTACCAAAGACGCATACATGCATTTAACCTTTCTTAAAATTGAATAAGAGACCTCGTTCTTCTGTCGGTCACTTTCTTGGTTTGGTTGACTATAGAGTGACGTCGCTAGTATATGTCGATCATGCCACTATTTTTTTACTGACATGTACGTGCGACACATGACCAACGTCGCACCCTTCAAGTTTCAAGGCTTGTATGCCCTAAACATTTTCATATATTATTTAGAACTAATGGTTGGTGAAGGATCCTCCTGTTGACCCTTTTTCCTCGTCTTTTACCAATATACATCTTCGTAGTTTATGAAAATTAATATTTTCTTATTTTTATACAGTTCTCTGCACAACGGGGCAAACCAAAGTCCCTTGTGTTCGTCCTTGAACAACATACAATGGTTGCTGATAGCCCACATTTCCATTGCACTCTAGAGCAGCAAAATTTTGAGACAACCACCACTTCGATAAGGCCTACAACTAACTAATTAATTGCATGTAATTATTTAATTTTAAATTAATATTATTTTTGTTAATTGCATATATATATTTATAATATATTTTTTGTGATTTGGTACACCCCAAGGAACATTGTACCACTCCTGCCGAATGATAAGACCCTCATTGTTCTAAGGTGTTACGGGAGAGAGTGGCACATGAAATACTCGGGGGTAGGAAGATCAAGGTGTCCCCAAAGGATTTTAGCGAGTTCCTTTATGGAAACCGCCTACGCATTGGGGACACCTTGTTCTTCGAGGTCATAGAAGTTGGGGGGTCGATTGCCTTCAAAGTCATCATAGTTCGAACTGATTTAGTTTATTACAATTTCTGTTTTGTTAAGACTAAGACAATTATTATTCAAATTTATGTACTAATTGTGAGAATATTTTTGTAACCACTATTTTTATAATAATTTAACTACCTTATTTGTACAATAGTTGACTTTATGTGACATTTGATTAGTGAATTATTTTTAAAAAAAAATCAACTGTACCCTTAAAAACCATTCTATACAATGGTTTTAAAAATCATTGAAAAATACTTTTGTATACCAAAGTCAATCATTTTCAAACCAAAGTCACTTGTGTTCGACCTTGAATAACATACAATGGCTGCTGATAGCCCACATTTCCTCTGCACTCTGAAGTAGTAAAAGTTCGGGACAAAGGTAAAGCCTATAGCTAACTAATTAAATGCATGTAATTATTTGATTTTAAATTCATATTATTTTTTGTTAATTGCATATATATATATATTTATAATAAATGTTTTCTTTTTTTGATTCAGTACATCCCGAGGAACATTGTACCACTCCTGCCAAATGATAAGACCTTCATTGTGCTGAGGTTC
>JAULKK010167625.1:0-16402 GCA_032355705.1 Rubia peregrina | reverse complement strand
TGATAAAAGCACAAAGTTGCTCTTAACTCTCCTTAGAGAACTTCAAGGAAAATTGCCACACATAGAGCACAAAAGTGAATCCAAAATGTCCTAAAATAACCGTATAAAATGGATACATCAAACACATCAGTGGAAGACCCACAACAAGAATCTAGACAACAAGAATTTAACTATTATCTATACAACAAATACATCATCATTCACAAACTTGATCATTTGAGGGTGAATTCCTATTGTCCTCTACAATAGTAACATCCGCAATCAGAAAGCCAGGTCTTTGTGCATCCACGGTACTTGTACGCAATTCCTCCATGTTGATCTTTTCCATATTCCCTTCCAAGAAAACCAAGAGCGGAAAAGGGAAATCTCTATCATCTACCTTATCCCGATATAGTCGGTCAACTTCATTCCTGTGCCATATTAAGCCTCGTCTTATATCAGACACGACGGGAAGATTACATACACTACTAGGGTTAGAAAACCACATCGACTCATAGCATAGGTATCTCTGAGTTCTCAAGCGGAATTTTCAATCTCAGATATAAACTCACAAAATCTCCAAGACTGTGACACCCAATGAACTACGACCCGAACATAACTATTAGAAAGACACATTGCTTGCTTCAAATGCTTGATCTCATATTCCTGGCGTAAAACTCTTTCTCGGATAAATGGAGGCGTTCACGGGCACCATTGAATTCGGCCTTTATTTCACTAAGTTCCTGGACAAGAGGCTCTATCTCTTTTACACAACTTGAGAGAGCCAAAGAATCAACAACAACCTGCAAACCAGTATTTACATAATAAAATAAAGCACAAGGACAAAAAATACAATCATACTATGAAATCATACTATGGCATAACTGGCGAACACATCAATGTGACCAGTCACCCATTCATTAGGTCCAATTCTCCCCTACCAGATAGAGAAAGTAAAGGGCATCTTCATAATTTTTTTGACATTATCAAAAGAAGAATCTGCACTTACATGAAGGTCACATTTCCTTCTTTGGCCCATAGTTTGAGGAATTTCCGCATCCTCAATCTTAGCCTTTGTTGGAGGGAAAACAATAGACGGCACAGAAGCACATATCTTCGATAGACCCAAAGCGAAAAATGATTGAATATACACGGAGCAACATCAACAAATCTCAAGTTGATAACTTTGGATAACACAACTCATAAGATCTGAAAAATAAATCCCACCAATATCACATATGGGAGAAGTCAGGGGCTTTTCTAAGAAACACTAAGCGGAAGTAGCATAATTACACAATCATTCTATTTTGGCATATATCCAATGCAACAGGACCACAACAAGTTATTGACACTGGGAACACAATATATGAATTCGCTAACTTCTACGTATTTCCCACCTTTAATCTCTCCATCCTCTGTGACTAGGGGGTCTTATGGTATAGGATAGGTAAGTATGCAGAAAAAGGAGTGCGGAGCACCACACGTAGTAAACTAAGGTAACTCATCGTGAGAACTAGATTAAAACAACATTGCAAAGATTACAAGTCTAACATATCACACTAGTCACGAGCTAGGGATCGTGGCTCACGACAAAAGATAAGTCAACACGACCAACATGGACACAAACAACTAGGAATATAGGGAAACTAACCCTATAATTGGTAGCCGGATGAAAGAACCAAGGTAAGTAACAAAAATAGAACTTTTAGCAAACAATTCTGTATATTGACTTTATCATCAGATATTCTCCCCCGAAAAATCCGAGAGATTCTTAGAGGGATCCTTCAAGTGGCTCAAGGTTGTTATCATTCTGGGAACTCAAACCATATCAGCCTATCTCCTGTAACTCAGTATATTAATGAAGGGTAACAATACACTCTGGGTTATTATTTAGCCAATGGTATATATCCAAAGTGTTCGACTCTCGTGCAAACTATTCAGAAACCTCGGACCACAAAGCATAAAAACTTTGCAAACCTGCAGGAAGCTTGTAGGAAAGATATTGAGTGAGCATTTCATGTTTTGCAACACCGTTTTCAATTTCTTATTAGGCCATGTGGATTTTGGAAAAATAAGGTGTTGCATGATATAATGAAGACATGAATTATAATGCACAATATGATCATAGAGGATGAACGTGATCTTTTTACTCTAATCACAAGGCCATTTACCACTACATCCTGTAGTGGTACCTTACCTCCGGATATTGATGTTGAACTAATCACAGATGAAAGCACTCAATTTCAAGAATTTCTTGCACATCATAGAGAAATTAGAGACTCAGATGCTCAGCATGCCCTTCGCAATGCACTGATAGATCATGTGTGAGAGATACCAAGAAACAGTCACTTGTGGAAAATTTCCGATTTAAGGCACCTGGTTAAAGGCGGTTCTGTCCATTTTTCAAAAAACACCTTTGCAAGATAGTTTCAAGCTTAGTATTGTCATGAATCAGATCTCCCCTATTTACAAAGTCGATTCAAAATAGTTGGAAGGCGGTTTATTTTGAACCGCCCTCAGTTGACAAGAAATAAAGGCGGTTCATACAAGAACCACCTTTGATTGATCAATTTAAAGTTGGTTATTCCTGGGTGAATTTGATCACCTGGGGTTATGAACTCAGAATTAACGTTTCGACCGTGTCCCAAGTTTGGAAAATTTTGACTAGAGCACCACTAAACGCGTGAATCTCACTCCAAAGTTTGAACTTTGTCTGTTCTCAGTTCCGATATCGAAACTCTTTTGGAAATTGTAGTTACCATAAAAATTTAGTTCCAAACTCAAAACTACCATAAATTGATATTGCAAAGTTGGGTTCAAACGAGTTTTGGCTTACAAAAAATTTGGAATTTGAATAGGAACCAAAATTTAGGGATTCATGAGGAACTAATTGAAGAAGGAATATGCCACATTCATTACTTGATTGATTATACTAATATATAGTAGATTTGTGATGAATTTATGGGTTAGGGTCTAGGGTGTATTTATGGTAATTTATCGTATGAATGGGGAAGGTTTGTTTACTCATTCTTTACTTGATTAGGCATATTAGTTGTAGTTGTATGTTTTTCAATATATGGTGCATGTAGGGTTTAGGTTGTTTTTTGGCTAATTTGTTGAATTGTACTAATATATGACATATGGATGTAAGTGGGTGGTAATGGATCATATTGAACTCACTTGTAACGTTCTTATGAAATTGCCCCATTACATTTCATTGATTGAATTATTTATTGTGATGGAATTCAAACATGAATCGAAGAATGGTGTTGTGCATGCACGATGTCCATGTAGAGTTTGTAAGAATGATGCTTTTTGTGGAGAAAGAAGTTACGTGAACATCTTGTCACACTTGGGTTTGATACTTCCTACACTAATTGGGTGTGGCACAGGGAGGTTTGGACCTTTGAAGCTGATAAAAGAAAGGAAGCCAGTGATTTAGATGATGTATTTGATGAGATGGTAGAGGATATTACAAGAGAATTTCACGGGAAACCTGAGGTTCTACAAGCCCTGCATAATGACAAAAGGATGACATTGTATCAGGACTCTAAACATTCAGTTTTGAGTGCAACTTTGAGAATGATGAACTTGAAGGTCAAAATTGGGTGGAAGGATAAAGGGAGGACAGGGACTCTTAATTTAATTAAGGAACTACTTCCTCAAGGTAATCTTATGCCTAATAGGTTGTATGCAGCAAAACAAATTCTATGTCCTATGGGTTTAGAATCGGAAAAATTCATGTATGCTCAAATAATTTTATGTTGTACAGGGGGGAAGGAGGATGCGTTACGGAAAAGATGTCGGTTTGTGGTGAATCTTGTTACAAGATGGAAAGGGGTGAGATTGGCATTGCTGCAGAAGTGGGGTTTGGTTCGAAGAAAAAGACACCAACTAAAGTTTTATGGTATTCACCTATCATACCACGGTTGAAGAAGTTGTTTACATGCAAGGAGGATGCCAAGTTGTTGCGTTGGCATTCAGAAATAATTAGACCTGAAGATGATGTGATTAGGCATACTTTAGACGGTGAGCAATGGTAGAATCTTGATACCATTTACCCTGCGTTTTGAGCTGAGCCCCGATATTTAAGGTTAGGTTTATCGATTGATGGAATGAATCCCTTTGGTAATATGAGAAGCACACATAGTTCTTGGCCTATTATGTTAGTAAAATCTACCTTCGTGGTTGATAATGAAACGAAAGTATGTGTTGTTGTCGTTGATAGATTCAGGGCCTTAGAACTCGGGTAATGATATACACGTTTACCTTTCTCCTCTTGTTGATGATTTGTTGACCTTGTTCAAAGATGGTATTCGCACGTACAGTGGTGTTACAGAGGATGTATTTACTCCAAAGGCCTTGTTGTTTTGTACAATAAATTATTTCCCCGCATATGGAATTTTTCTGGGTACTCGATCAAAGGGCACCATGCATGTCCAGTGTGTGAGAAAGATACTTGTTTTCTCAACTGAAGCATGGATGTAAAACTATCCACTAGAGGCATATGCGGCTTCACCCCGGGGTCACTCATGGTCATCCGAAAAGCAGTGGTTCAACGGAGAAATTAAAAATAGAGGATCGACGATTCCATTATCTGATGATGAGGTTTTTGAAAGGTTCAAACATTTGGGCAACGAGTTTCGGAGGGGGAAATGGAAGTTGGCATGTGGAGGAAGTTGACATTAATGCTCTATTTTTTCGACTACCTTATTGGAAGGAATTGGACGCCAAACATTGTCTTCATGTACTGCATATTGAGAAGAATGTGTGCAATTATTTAGTTGGGACACTTTTAAATACCCCCAATAAAACAAACGATGGTTTGAAGGCTCGACTTGATTTGGTTAAAATGGGCATTAAGAAAAGTTTGGGTCTTGTGATAAATGGTGAAGAGTATTATCTCCCCCATGTCTCAGTCCAAGAAAAAAAATATACTGTGAGACCCCTTAATAGTGTGAGGCTTCCTGTAGCTTATGAGTTGAAGCTGGTTGGATTGAAATCCCATGATTGCCACAACCTTATGCAAGAATTGAAGGACATTTCCATAAGGTTGTCATTGCATCCCCATGTAAGATTGTGCATTACGAAGCTTTGTTTGTTTTCAAGAGTACTTGTGCAAAAAAATGTTAGTGTTGCTAAACTTCACTTTTTGCCAGCAATGATTGTGAAAGTTGTGTGGTATTAGATGTATTTTCTTCCATCATTCTTTGACATAATGGTTCATTTGATCGTTCATGTTGTCCGGGAGATCTAGTTATGCGTCAAGAATTCTTGAGATGGATGTACCCGTTTGAAATCTTTAAGTATTTTGTGAAGAACTAATACAGACCTGATGCAAGTATTATGCAACGTTATGTGGCAGAGGAGGTGATCGAGTTTTGTACTGATTATTTTAAGGATGTAGATTTTGTCGGTGTTCCGAGATCCAGACATGAGGAAGGCAAGAAGGTCAGGGTGTAAAACAAGGTAAGCTACTGAACGCCACTACAAAAGTTTTAAATGTTGCTCATCTTTATGTTCTGCGGAACCACCAGGATGTTGTCCCTTATATTGAGATCCACATGGATGAAATTAAGAATAGTGAGTCTGACATTTAATGAAGCACAAGTTTTACAGCGATACACTTCAACGTTTGCAACTTGGCTACGAAGGCACGTGGAGATGGGTAGTCATCCAGAAATAGCTAAGTAGTTGTCACGTAGAACCCTGGGCATAGTGATTTCACATGGTGTGTATGACATCAACGAGTTTTCTTTTGGCACTAAATTGATGGATGGTAAGGGTGTGTCACAGAAAAGTAGGGTTACCTTCGTGTCAGAGGCATTCCATGTTGGTAATGCAAGTGACAACAGTCTAATGTATGCCAACACTTTCTACTTTGGTACAATAATAGAAATTTGGGAGCTTGATTACGTGACTCTACAAGTGCCTGTACTTAAATGTCAATGGGTTGACATACATGTTGACTAGAGAACAGAGCTAATGGGATTCACACTAGTAGATCAAAGTCGGATAGGTTGGAGAGATGATCCTTTCATATTGGCCGTACAAGCTCATCAAGTTTTCAATGTGAAAGATCTCATTGACCCTTGATGGGAGATTGTTGTTGAAGATAAAACAACATTCCTTTTAGGAATTTGAACTTAAAGATTTAGTTGGTTTTGGTTGAAATTGTGTGATGTGGAGTTCCGACGATGACATTGTGCTAGAATAGGATGACTCAAATTTGTCTAGTTATTTAGGTCGCACGGATCCTGATGAAGGTGTTTGGGTAGATAGACGAGGGAAGATCAAGAAGAAGAGAAGGGTGAAGAAAAAGAAATAAAAATAATAAGAAAAGCAAGTTGAAATAGGTGCCTTATACATTCATTTTCAATTTGGCATTAAGTTGGGAGGAAGTTACGAGTTTGGAACTCGTTCGGATGTAATGGTTATCATGTTTTTTGGTGTGGTTTAAGCCGAACATTGACATATTGACAACCATAATGGATTCAAATATTTTCCATAGTAATTAACGTAATTGGAAGAGAGGAAATAGTTTCACAAATATGAAGTACACGTTCTCCGACATGAAATTTAGTACGAATCAAACAAAAACATCTTAATCATCCTAGAACATAAAACTTAGTTAAAATCAAACCCAAAAAAACTTAATCATCCTACAAATTGTTCATGAAATGTAGTAAGAAGCCTTTGAAAAATGCACATAAGCCCATATGGCACTGTCAAATGGAAAAGGCCCTTGAAGAGCGAGACTGCGATGAAGATGCAAATTGATGCTCAAACACAGGTTGTCGACTCTCCAACTTCTACACGCGCTCCCTTAATTGGAAAATTTCATTTTGCATCCATTTGTATTAAGTTTTGAAGCCTCTAATGAATACTGAGTCCGATTCATCTGCACCACGGAAATAACAACAATTAGATTATAATCGAAGTACTAGTGAGGAAATATTTAAGAAAACAAAATGTATACCTTATTCTATTCTAGGCATCTTCTATGCTCAGTTGCGTCGCGACTCTTGTGGCACCACTTGTCCTCAAAGAGCCCACTTGTTTTTGAAAAAGTATTGTTTGTCAAACCATTTAATTGGCTTCTCCTCCCCATCAAACAACATCCCTTCCATGCTTCTCAAAATTAAGGTAATTTAGTTCCCATAAGGGAGACACTTAATCACCTTCTTTAAAGAGGCAACCCATATTACTTGTTTGAATACTGCCGCCCCTGGATTTATTCTCTTACCCTCAATGATATAGTAAAACATCAAAATTGTAGTATATGTAGCCTCAGTAATATGGCCGGGTTTCGGAACAATGCATCTAGCTATCATCTCATATACAATCCTTTGATCTATAGTGAGGTGTCAAAGATTAAAGGAGTCGGGGCTTCCAAGATCGTGGGCTTTCCTTTGAAAATACCTCAGGCTACACTCAAATGGGTCAACATTGGGGAGATTGCTATCTAGAGGCCATTTCTCTCTTTGATATACATCATCTAAAGGGTCTTCTATGTCCAACGAGTAAACATCGTCCGAACCCTTAAAAGGGCACTCTAGAAAATAATTAATAAACCATAGGCTTAAGTCTATATCGAAACCATTAAACCTAGTTTTAAAAACTTATTCTCCAATTTCACTCAGATTAGAATAAAATTGACAGGCCTCGTCAAAGTATAATGGTTCATTCAAAGTCAATAAATGTAGAACACGTTGTCTGTCAAATTTCAATACGGGATCGGCTGACCCTATGATGTGGTACACATTTAAGTCAATAATTTAACATCTTAGCACCCAATCTTAAAGAATTAATCTATCTAGTTTCGACAGGAAGTGATACGAACCTCGTTCATTCGAAATCCAGATTTTAAGGGATCCTACATGATTTTGAGTTGCATCGTCCATCTCCTCCTCTAATTTACGATTCCATTGTGAGGATTTAGCCTTTATTGAGTTTAAATTTGTGGAATTTTGGTGTTTTTGTTAGTTTCACCTCCAGAAGTAAGATCTAGGTTTCGAATTTGAAGATTTTGATCTCAGGAACCCATTTATATATAAATATATATAGTAAATCGAATTCTAAACTCGTAAGTTTATCGTCTCTTTGGTATGAAGAAAAAAAATTCATTTAAGAAATTGGAAGTCATTTGGGGCCATATTATCAAAGGTCTAATTTCATGATTTATAACTCGGAACTATTTTAAGACATCAAAATTAATGGGCGCATTTTGTCCAAAGAAGGAACAAAAATGAAAGCCAAGCTCATAACTGAAGTTACGAGCTCAGAACCACACAAGTCCCGATGATGTTAGAAAGTAGGAAAGTTATCGGGACCCAATTTATACAACGGAACGCTGTTCTGGACTCGGACTAATTCAGACATTGTGGTATAAAAACAAATATTGTTAGTGTCCATTATCAAACATTTTGATCGAAAAAATGGCATTTTTATAGGGCATATAATTTGCAAAAAGCATTCATTTTAGAATGGAAAGACACTTATAACCAAAGTCATAGCATTTGTCTTAATAAATTCCACAAATTCAAGATAATTTATAGTTATGTTAACACCATTAAAAATTCAAAAAAAATTGTGCTTTATTACCAAAATAGTCTATGCCAAATGATTACTCTAGTTCTCATTCCCATCGTCCTCAAACATTTCTTCAATTTTGGGGTCGATCTCATCATTGTTGCTTCCACCACCATCCTCATCATCATCTCCATCTTCATAATCTTCATCATCACCGGAGTACATGGTCTTGGAGTTAGGCATATTGGATTCAGCTACGGGGTCAATGTGAACGCTTGAAGAAGCAATGAACTTAGTGTGGCTAGCTTCCGCCCTTACGCCTCTACATTAGCGGCATAAATATCCGCTCATAAGCATGTCGTGTACCTACTAATTGTGGTCTTGAAAGATCTCATGTGACCTAACAAATTGTTATGAAAACATTGAATAAAAGTTTCAAGAGAGTGACTATGAATTAATAATTGTGTAAAGATTTCAAAATACGGAAAGTTATGATCAACTTACAGGATGATGATGCCCCACCCATTTTCATAGATGATTCTCTTCCTCTCTTTTCATCCTCAACGACAAACCCTGGAAAGGCACGATACTTGTAATTGCTATCGAAAGCCAAACGCAAGTGTTTGTGCTCAAACCAAGCCCTTATTATATTACTCTAGGCACAAGGATTTGTCCACGGGGATAACTTCCCATTTATTGATCGTAGCCGTGATCAAGCATCTATATGGGATATCTTTCCTTTTTCCAGTCGATGCCTTAAGCATAAAGTTCACTATAGTGTACCCTGGGTTAATCATAATCCCCTCTATCACATAATAAAATATCATCAAATTTCCAATAATAGGCTCGCAAACATCCCCCCCCCAAGTTAACACATTTTGACATATCTAGTCATAAACCAACCTATTTTCTACAGTGAGAACCCCCACATCGTATTTCTCAGCCTGACTCGGGGTTGACTCTTCCCTATGAAAATATTTCCTAGCCATGGCTATATGGAAGAGGGGGTATACTTAATAATAGCAGGCAAAGAGATGAACGATTTGGGGGGGGGTGGACATCTCCAGGCAAGCAAGAGGTGGGGTTTGTATAATCACATACTAAAACATTGTTAATTGTGAATTTTGTGTTGGGTATAAAAATTCCGTTAACCTTGGTGAGGTCATGATTGTTTTTTCTTGCCTAAATACATATAAAATTGCAACACTTCATCATAATGTATGAGTTCGTCTAATTTCAATAATTTATCAAAGTGTAAATTCTTAAAATACTAAAGCAAGTAACCCAGTCTCGTAGGCCCTTTCGGATTAGTGCATTTGCAACGATAGAAGTCAACATACCTTTGCTCAGCCTCTCCATTGAAGAACCGCTAACTAGAACCTTGCTCAATGTACGGTTCATGACTCTCAGTTGAGGCATCTCCCCCGGCCCTAGCACCATAGATCCTTGCCATTGTCATTCAATTGAACAAATGTGGCCGAAATTTTTATTTATGAATTGGGTCTTGTTGGGGTTTGTAGAACTGGGGGTTTAGTCTTCCCAGCTTGAAACACATTTGCATAACCATTGAGAAGCAAAGATAGTCTTCCGAACTCGTAAGCTCCTCCCAGCTTAGCTTTGAGCTCGGAACTAAATTGACGGACCAATGAAAAAGAGGGCATTAAAGTGTGTTTCAAACCCACATTAATGCCATTATTTGGGCGTGAGTTACCTCTTATTTCCCCCCCTCCCCCATTCCATCCATTCCTCATCAATCAAACCCAAATTTTCAAAATAAGTCACAAATGAAGCAAAACTCTACATCCTACACTCAATATTCCTCATTTCTAAAAATTCTCTTTCAAATAGAGAAAATTAGGGTTAGGGTTTGTGTTTCTAGTGTTTCCTTGTGAAATCCATTTTGAAGGTAAAATCCATTTCATGGCATGACTAATGTGGCATATGTATCAAAATTTCAAAGTAGTAATTTAATATCTATTGTTCTAGCCGCTCTTGTAGTATATCTAAGTTTCCACTCATTTTTACATATTTAATGGTGAATTTTTGTGTGCTAGGGTTTGAAATAAATAAATGATTAGTTGTGTTAGTTTTAAATTTTCTCTTACATTATTAAATGATTATTATACAATTTTTTAAGTTGTATAATGTCTCGTAAAAGGACTCATGAAGAATTTACACCATTGCAAAATGAAGTATATGGTGCCACAGTAGTGGATGAAACTGACAATGATGAGGGGTCAGTAGAGATAGAAATAGCAAAACTCATTGTAGGATGTTAGAACGGAGAATCGCTAGGAAAGAGATGACTTTGTTAGTTTTTAAAAAATTAGGAAATTTTTTGTCGGAGGAACGTGATAAATGGTCAAGTTAGGTTGGAAAGGTTGATAGAACAAGTGTCGACATGAAATATGATAATTGGCATGAGGTGACAAAAGAATATAAAGACATCCTATGGATGGATTACAAGGTACCATTTATGTTTTTATATACTCAACACACACCCCCTTCCTGTATCATAAAAATATGTATTAAAAATTACTTTCGTGGTGCATTGAATTACTATTAGAGGCCCCTTGAGATAGATGCTCTCGATATGGACGATTTGAAGAAGACGGCAATGAGAATGTTGTCAAAGAGTCGGAGAGAGTACAAGTACACCTTATCTAGGGATTTTATTTGATAGGAAAGGATAACGTCCGTGGTTAACTTATATCAACCTGAAAGTTAGGAGATCCACCAGAGATAGGCCTTGGAGAACAAAAAAAATGTTAGTCTTATATTCTTATATTCCTAAATGTTTATGTGTGTTTAGATTACAATGTCTGTAGTGGTAACATCCTTAAGACATCCTAATATAGGGGACGGGAGACAACAAAAGACGTGTTGGTAAGATAAATGAATATTAACATCGAAAGTGTTGTGGTGGTTATGGTTTGGCGGCCTTCAATTAGTAAATGAACGTTTTGAGAAAGGTGTTCAACTTGCAATTGAGTGGGGAATGACCGAGGATGAAGCAAGGTTATTGACCTCCCGAATGGATGTGGAGGACATTGAGAGATGTAATCTATTCTTAAAGAGCTGACAAAATAAAGATGGCGGATTCTATAAACCTTCGGATAAAAAACTTGCGAAACAAGTGGTAACCCCCACTTAATTATGTCGTTTTCCATATTTTAAATGTTGATATCAACTTATATTATAATTTTTAAAATGACCACTTCATTATAGACGAATTTGAAACAAGATCAATTGGAAGGCCACTTCCTTCCGATGGGTAAAATGACATCCTTACTGAGGCAACGGGTAAATTAGATTGCCTGGAACGTGTTAGAGGGGTAGATATTTTTGTATCACAAAAAGATACATTTAGGATTGTTTAATGTCTTACCATAGGGCAAAGCCGATGAGGGTGCACATCTTGCAAAAGAAAGCCCTTATTAAAGACAAGTACATAGAGCAACACGATATTTTGATTCGGAAGTTAATCCTACAAACCGGTCTTCCTATCCATAGAATTTGGATGATTTGATGTGAAATTGGACTCCACCGTCTAGAGGTTCACGTTGCTTGCTAAGGGATGTTGAGTTTAACCACTAGCCAAAACTACTACTTAAAACACATAATGATAATAACATCGACAAAGTGATCACATCAACACCAAAAAAGGTGCATATCATTATAAATTTTATTCACATATAATTTACAAATTTTTTAATACCATTAGGCATCAAACATCTGTGAAATATGCATTGATCAAGGCTTCCAAGGTAGGCCACTTCATGTGGCCAACGGAATTTTGCACACGGAGATGCAACATCATCACTCGATACCTATTGCTGAAGGTCTTTCTCGAGTTTCATTGGAGAAGCCTGTGGTGATCAAAGCTCCATTGCCAATTCCGGATGGTCAATGCAAGAAAGTGGGTCCTGCACAAGGGAGGGTTCTCCTATGACTATTTTCCTAATTTATACTAACCCTCTAACGGATCGTCATTTGAAGGAGGCACCATTAACCCGGCTGTACAAACACCGAAGCAGATTATACCTCCTATCACTAGGGCTCAAATAAATTAAGGATTCACCACAACTCGTTAGGGTCTTCTACGATTTTGTTACCGGCCACCCTCGAAACTCAACATACTTATTTTCAGGAAATGAGTGTGTTTTTGGTCAAAAGCAGGACATCATTGAGTCGTGGATAGATTTTGAGGACCTTTGGAGGTGTGAGCGAGTTAACCAAGCACTAATATTCCGCTACCTATTGTGAGTACATATTTTAACCGTCTAAATTATAAAATTACTACACATGACTCTTTTATATAATTAATGTTCTAACTTTCGCTTGGAAGGCACATGTATTACTTAGCAGGTCAAATAGACAAGAATTGGGTTGGATATTTGTGCCCCTTGCTTACTTAAGAAATTTGTTGCACATTCCAAGAAAGGATCGACTACATCCGCAAATGTCTTGGACGGACGGAGAAGAAATTATTCTTTGCACCTTATATTGAGTGGTGATGGTTAGATACTCATTTCAATTACAACACCTATATTTTAGCTTTGTTTTTATATGAATGTATAATGCAAGGATCATTGGAGATTAATTCTTATTGTGCCGGAGAAGAACCGTGTTTTTTGGATAGATCCACTGCACTTCCAACCATCAGAGATGTTTGTCAAGATATTGGCACCCCCCATCAATGATCCAATCATTTCTAAGTAATATGACTTTGGACATTGTCAAAATCAAGGTGGGATTTTGTTCTCAATAACCCATTGAAGTTAATTACTCAGTTAATCAATTTTCACTAATTACATGTCATTTACTTGTTACAAGAAACAAGCGAAAGTTTGGGAATGCAGGTACTACGTAATGTTATACGTTGCTGAGTGCATTCAACAAATATGGGTGGATTACCTTGAAATTGACAAAGTATGTTTTCAGTATCTTGTTTTGACCTTAATTTGTCAAATCATTTATCGTCCAGTTTTTCACATTTCTAAAGATGTCACACACACAGATATTTCTACCCAACCACAAGCCTTATTCACAAGATGATATCAACGATGCAAGAAATTACTTGGCTAGGTGTTTAGTGTTATTCTGATTGGCATCTATAAAAAATCCTTTGGAGGTTTAGTATGGTGTGGAATAGATTTTCTAGTGTGTATATTATATGGATGAGGGGAAATTGGTGGAATAGAACTAGTTAGATGTTGATTTGAATCTCCTTCCGAAGACTCTGGATTGCGGAAAATCATATATTTATTTAATTATCAGTTGGTATCAGAGCAAAGCAAAATATCCTTGGCCGATTTCACCATCATCAGGGGTTTTGAGTTTTTGTTTTGAATTTGGGTTGAATTTTTATATAATATTATAAACTCCTCCGTGTATTATTTTAACTAGATTTGTTTGATCTTTCTTAGCAGGAAGGTTGAATCTTGAGTTGAAGGGTCCGAGAGTTAGAATACTTCGGTAGTACTATCCGCCTTCACCTTCTTCAATCGAGTCAGGAGGACATCGAAATGTTTGACCATTAACAAGTATTATTCACATTCATCTCCCTGGTCAGTTTCATAGTTTTTAAGTAGCTTATACAGTTATGTGCTTGCGATATTTTTCGTCCACTCTTCTGAAGAATTATTGCATGCTTTTAATCTTATTTGTTTTACTTATCGTTCTTTGATTCCGTACTCTTAAATTGTTCTTTGATTTTTTATTACACCTTATTAAAAAAATAGTCTTTTGTGTCTTTTCCAGATATAGTGTCGTACTCTTGATTCTTACGATCTTGAATACCTCGAAATTCATTTGAATCGAGAGGAAATTGTTGCAGATTTATTATTCCAAATTTTATACAGGCGGTCTTTGTTCCTAAAGTTTCGAAAACAAAAACAAAGGGTACTAGATTTTGGGATTTCAAATCGGAATTTGGGGTTTGGAAATCAGAAATTTGGGGCCTTTTGTAATTTTCAAAAGTTTGGGAGCTGTTTTACAATTTTTTAAAATTTGGGAATTGTACACGGTTGAAATTTATTTGGGAAATAATAATCTGATTTTGTGTGATTTATTTATCGAAAAAGTCGAATTTATAGCTGAAAAAGAAAGAAAAGAAAAAGAAAATCCGATTTGAAAAAGGAAAAGAAAACAAAATCGTAGTCGGAATTGAAAAAGGGGAAATTAGTTGTGTTTGGACGTGAATTTGAGCTGAGAATTTGTCTTGGGCAGCAAGTAAACCACTTATTTTCGTTTCAAGAATTTGTCTTGGACAGCAAGCAAGTAAACCACTTATTTTCGTTTCAAGAAAGGATATGGAGTTAAAATCCTATTGATTTCAGAAAAGTTTCTTAAATTCTTGGAACTTATTTGAAACCTATATACAACATTCTTGTTTTGATCATAACTTCTTCATTACAGCTCCGATTCGTGCCATTTAAGTTGATTTTTGTTCCTTATTCTTTTTAGAATTTGGAATTCTAGATTGTAGATCCCAAATTTGAGCTTATATATTTTTAAATTTTGAAATAAGTTCTGCAATACTTATCTCCTAGTTTTGCTTTGAATCAACGGTGAATTGATCTATTGCCCTTACATTATCCTTCGCCTTGTGAGTTGCGAGTGTTATACACTTTGTGAGTGACCTTACTAAACAAAAGGGAAGGCGGGAATGTTTATTACTAATCAGGTGTTTCTTCTTAGTCGGGATGACAGACGATCCGTTCATCTCGTCTTTTGTTGACAGTCCCAACAATCGACCTATAATGAATTTCATGAATGTCCTGAATTCCATAATAGGCGATGTTCAGATATTTTTTAGTAATGTAGATGAGTTGGCAAATCCTACACCACCTCATTCTGCAAGGCAAGTTGAATATGCTTGTAACATCAAAGGTTTGAAGTACGATTTTCCTATATTTGATGGTCAACACAATCCTGAGAAATACTTGGATTGGGAGAGGCAGATCGAGAACCTATTTGATCTTAAAAACTAGCATGAGAAAGGGAAGATGAAGGTTGCACAGTATTCTTTCACCCATTATGCCACGGAATGGTGGGAGAATTTGAAAGAATCAAGATGGCTTGCTGGTAAAAGACGTATATCCACTTGGGAGAGATTGAAGATCAAGCTTCGACTATATCATGTTCCACAGACATATTTGATTGAGCAATATTCGTATCTCAGTAATATGAAGCAAGGAACTGTAGTATAGATGAATACTGGTAAGATCTTGAATTAGCTATCAGAAGAGTTGGCATGAGAGAAGATTATGTCTATATAAAAACTTGATTTCTTGAAGGTTTAATAGAAAATCTGCAAGTTCCGGTTAAGCTCCAACATCATGTGTCCATGAGAGATTTACTGGTCAATACCAGGTTGGTTGAGTCGACATTAAGGCCAAGAGAAAGCTCTAACTTCAGCTATGATAGTCAAAGGCATGTCTCTCATTTTAGAAGCCCTAATTTGACCAGGGGTGGTAAAAATTCAAACATGGGTGGCCGAGGAAACCCTAATTTGACCAAAACCTACTCAAATCCACCATTTAAACCCACTGATCAAAAAATTATTGCAACCAATCAGCCTCCTAGCCAAAATACAGGTAAATTAGTTTCTACTTTGACAAATACAATTTCTTCTAACACTCCTACGTGTTTTCATTGTAATGAACGAGGACACGTTCGCGATAACTATTGTGATGAATTAATTATGACAACAATGAAGGGGGAAGAAGATGATGATATGCCTGCACGGTATGACAGCGGAGAAGAACATATAGATGAAGAAATCATCATTGATGATAGAGAAGTTTATGAAATTACTACCCACAAGGACCAAGTAATTTTGACAAAAAGATTGCCAATTATGACAAAGAGACAATAAATGTTGTCA
>JAULKK010167517.1:0-16406 GCA_032355705.1 Rubia peregrina | reverse complement strand
GTGGTGTCTCTTAGTTAGATCGTAGATTAGAATGTTAATATGTAATTGGTTTCTTGTAGGTAATCTTTCACAAAAAAAAATCCTTTTCCCATTTGTTAACTATTGCAGGCTTCCCATCAAAAAGCAACATACCATTTTCAACAATCTCTTCACAATACTACATAGATTTAAATTTCACTATAAAAAGACCCGTATTAAGCTGCCATACCTTTATCATCTGAGCAAGAAACCTTCCATGACCTTGAAAGAAGGATTGCACCTCATTGTTTTTCCAAACCACGCACGTGCTCCATTGTTTGGCTCCCCCCCTCAACACCCTCTTATGTAATCTCAGCAAGCTCCAGTCCATCAATATTGATAGTATCGTAATTCATTGATGAAAAGTGAACTCCGCGATTGATCATCTTCCACTTCAACCCTTTCTCTCATGACAACCTTTTTCCACGGAGTTGACCTTGTTCCCCTTTATTATCCCTGTGCGTATTCTGTTTTCCTTCTTGTTCTACAACCTTCAATTCTGCAACCTCCATTACTTAATCTTTCGCCAGTGTTTTCACCACCTCAACTTTAGAACATCCGATTACTTCCCCGGTTGCAATGCCTCTTTTTGGACCTCAAATTTTGACCCCGTGTTTTGTTTTTCTTTCTCATCCCTCTCCAACTTCAGAGTGACTTTCCTCCTCCCACGTTTAGCTCTGAACCTGCCCATGGCAGCACTCGGGCAAGACACCTGTCAGCAACTAAGATGAGATTTGAAAGGTACACATAGTGAAAACACCGTAGATCGCCCGCACTAGAGGAGAGAGATTAAAAATATTTTTAAAAAAGTTTGTGTTGATAATTTTAAGACTCATATTTTCGACATTCTTAATTGGGCAAAGTACCGTATTTTCATAGTCTTAAAGAAAGACAAGTTTAATTGCAATAATAAAAGGCAAAATATCTTAGTTACAATATTAAAAATTTATTATGTAACGTGTAGTACTTCTTCGTCTCAGCTTAAATTATACAGCAATTATTATTACACTCTTCGAGAAACATGTTTGACTATTAATATTTTTACCTACGTATAATAACGACAAATAAAAACTTGATATTTGGAAACTACTTGTTACAACAAATTGAACAATATAATATATAATAATATTATTATTTATATATCTAATCAAATATGTGGTCAAAGTTAGATACTGAATAGTAACATAAAGTGAAGTGAGCAATTTAAGTTGGGACAGAGGGAGTACTTATAAAGTTTATAACCCGATTTATGCAACCCGAAAATTTTATCTTTATTTCTTCTAATTTACACTTTAAACCTTGATTTTTCCATAACTTATGGAAAAACCATCTTTTAAGGGACGGACTATTAATTTATTGGCCTTTAGAAGCTCAAAGTTAAAAGCTCTTTACACTTCGAAATTCAAATTTAGTAAAGTTGAAAAAAATAATTTAATAATCAATTAAATGTTGGTTAGTTAATTTAATAATTTTGAGAGGTAAAAATTTGGTGCAATTTTGCGAGGTAAAAATTTGGTGCAAATCAAGCTTGAAGTAGGCCACTTTCTTAAACTTGACACAAACTTAATCCCCGTGAGTTTAGGATCGATCTGTAACAACCTACATCATTGCCGCATACAAATTCCATCACTTCTGTTGAAAAGTCCTATCTCTTTTCGCCATTCACCGGTACGAGAAGTAGCGCCGCCGGAGACGTGAAAACAATGAAGTAACAGAGCACCAGACTGAAGGCATCGCTCGGCGCCACGGTGAGTACTATTCGCGCCTTAAAATTAATTGTGTTCGTTCAATTTTCGCCGTAGATCGCTAGAAACCCTGAATCCCCAATTCCAATGGCGTATTTTTATCCAGAATCAGGTTAAGAAGATACTCGAAATTGGAGAAGAAG
The DNA here is from genome assembly GCA_032355705.1 of Rubia peregrina. Classification (NCBI taxonomy): domain Eukaryota; kingdom Viridiplantae; phylum Streptophyta; class Magnoliopsida; order Gentianales; family Rubiaceae; genus Rubia; species Rubia peregrina. Next base: position 14,500 of record JAULKK010167517.1, on the reverse strand, counting down.
GGATATGCGAAACACCAGACATTGGTAAAGATCTCATGTTTGAAGTATTAGCCAGACTTCCGATCGAGTCCCTCCTCAGGTTCAAAGCTGTTTCGAAGTATTGGTTTCGGTTAATTAGTAACCCAGAATTCATCAAATTCCGCCTGAGAAACGCTTGCGGTGATCCTAAATTCCTGTTCTTTGTGATGGAGAAGAACTACGAGGAGGGAGAGAGCGATGAGGAGATGGACTACTATGAGAGGATGAAGAACTCTCGAATAGTACTACAACAGGCCCCTCTTCACCCTACATTATATGATCGTGGCACAAGTTGTTACCAAAGTTCTCGCCAACTTCTGATCGACATATCTTATCCTATGGAGTTCCGGGAAGAGGTATCAATGTGGGAACTCACATTTGTGGGTTCTTGTAGTGGTCTGGTTTGTATTGCGGGTCATAATCATAGAGTCATTGTATGGAATCCAGCACTTAGGAAATGTAAAACATTGCCCTATTTTGGTCGTGGATCTCCCGTCTCCTATGGCTTTGGATACGATGAAGCCATTGACGACATTAAAGTTGTTGGGATTCGAAACACTCCCAAGACATTAGTTAAGATGTACAGTGCAAGAACCAATTCTTGGAAGAAGTTGCAAGAAGATGATTTTGTGGTGGATGGTCATGGTTGTCTTCTCAACGGGAAGCTCCATTGGGCCACGAACAAGGGTATGATTTTTACTGTCGATTTGTCTAGCGAGCGCTTTGGTGTCATGGAACCCCCGGATTGTACGCGGGACCCAAAATGTCGGGATTGGAGTGTACATGCTGCCGGGGAATTTCTAGCTGTGTGTTTGCTTCTATGGAACAAATCACCCCAGCCCGACGGCAACAGCAAATCTGTGGCTAATGGAGCGGTATGGTGTGAAGGAGTCTTGGACTAGAGTCTGTGATGATGGTACAGACCCTCGACACATACCTTGGATTGTTTATAAGGAAAACACCACGCTTCATCATTGTCTGTGTCTTACTTCATCCGAACCAAGTGAGCCGTGGCGGCCTATACCTACTCCCGATCACATGACAGGCAATGGTGTCATCGCGTTTTTGCTCCACTGCTGTAGGAAGTACTCTTTCAACAACGCTCCATTTTATTACTTCGGTTGGTGGTGCAGGCAGGTAGCCGTGTATGTAGAAAGCTTAACTTGGCCATATTTGTGAGCCAGTGAAGGATAGAACAGGAATGAACTGATTTAAGAATTATGAAACTATGTTTTGTCTAATTAAACTTTTGATTCATTTGCAAGAGTTTGGTTGGTGATCATCCAGTTCGTAAGTCGCTACAAGTTAAATAAAAAAAGTTGGGCTGAATGGGTGGAAATTAATGGCTTAATGTAACATGTAACATCACTTTCGCTTGCATATCTACTAGTCCTATTTGATCAGTGAGCGTCTTAAAAACCAACAATTCTGAGACGTTATTCCTCATCAAGGTTTACACCAAAGCCTACTCATTACGTGAGTTTTCATATCCGAAAGAAATACATTGGAGCAAAAGGCGATGACGCTCGCCTGCAGCGACACCACAGGCCCGACACCACAGGCCTTGGTGGAGGAGGTAAATTCACGGTAGCCCAACGCCAGGATATCCGAAAGAAATACATAAAACCAAAAACAATTCATCTCCAATTTAGTTGAAACCGAACGGATTCAGAGTACTTCTTTGAAGCTTTTCAACCCCATGGGAGCTCATCATTCCAAACGGAATGGTACTTCCCATTTCCTATGAGGGTATGATCATAGAACGACCACACAACATACGAACAATACCCGTCCAAACAATCAGTCACTCGAACCCATGAATCTCTCGTCTTTGTATCCATACCATCGCGAATAAACACCAACACAAGCTCTCCACCGCACTCTATCAAATGCCGTCTTATGCAACCAGGGCAAGGGAAGCTCGCTGATGTGCTATTCATCTTCTTGACTCTCAGTTCCCATTCTTCACATTCAACACAACCAAATTTACCATCATTCCACTGACAGTGCAAATCTTGATGTTTTGAATTGCAATGTTGCATTTCTATCAGTTGCTTTTGCATCCAACTTAAACTTCTTCACAACATCAACACAATAACATCTAACTGTCCCAGATGAAAATTGCAAATAAAGAGTGCAAACATAACAAATGAATATTCAAACAGAGCCTGAATAAATGAAAATAGAAAATTTTCCATTAAGCCCTATAATATATTTTCCCCCATAATCCGTTGGGATTATAGCAATTCATACATGTTTCAGAACGGAATAACGTTGTGATAAAACTACTTGATAGGGAGGACAGTCTATGTATCTAAGTTGGATGTCATAGCACACCCATACTTCTATCAAGTCGCAATTATTTATGCGGCAATGGTAGTCCGGCACCTTTCCTCCGAGAATCTCAACCACCGTATTGTTAAACCTTGAAAAATCATACCAGCCACCGGGAATTATATCACGTCCGGTGAGTTGGTTAAAAAGGTCCAGCTTCTTAAACAAGCCCAACGTGACCTCAAAGTATTGCCTCTGATTGAACATGGTGTATGAGCATCTCCCGAGTTCGTTCCATTGATCCGTCCAAAAATCTTGATCGATGTTATTAATTTGATCTGGCCAGTCGAACTGTCGAAATCCAATTCCTCTATCAAAGTAGTATTCTGCATGTAATGAAAACATTGGAGTTATAAGTGATACATAATGTTTTTTAAACAAAATGAAAGCAACTGGTCGGATAATCTCACCGTTATTAGTGTGAACCAAGGGCCAGGGCAATTCCGTAATCCTGCTGTGAAATTGGATGGCCACAGGCCATGTATGGTGAACCGGTTTTCATATGTTTTAGGGCGCTGACTGTTGGGGAGGTATGGGGAGGTAGTAGTAGGCCTTTGGCCATTGGTTGGCCAAATAAAACATTTCGAAAGGATGTTGGCAATGAGACAAAGAAATCATAGTAAGGATCCACATTACTGTAATAAATTTATTGAAATGCATTTTGGAGGTTTGAATGCAATTCGGAGTGCTGAGAAAGCTCACTTTATAATACCTCATTTTTCATATTAAGCGTATGAGGTACCTAAGTTCATTTTCCATACCGTGTGAATGAGGTACTAACTCTTCATCTACTTCACTCATGAGAATGAGTAAAAACATGAACAGGTTATGATATACTGTATTCTACCAGGATTCATTTCTTCTTCTTAGCAGCCTTTTTCTTTGATGCCGCTTTCTTGTTGGACTTTTTAAACCCTCCGTTTTCCTGTACCAAATATTCATAAGTTCATCATTTGCAAACTAGTTCAGAAACCCATCGTACAATGTGTTAATGTGGACATGATTAACTAGCATACAATATGTGAATGTGGACATGACTAACTCAGACTTCACTAGACTCATGAACAGCAACTAAGAGAGCATTGGCATACCCTTTTGTATAGTCTGTATGCAGTTTGACCGCTCGATTCTTGTCCATTTCCAGCAACATACACCTGCAGAAGATGTAAATTGATGAAACCGATAAGCACTGATTGAACTTTCAACCATTTGATGTCTATTAGTAAGCACTAGCTATTAGCTTACCCTTTTTTAGTCTTACGATCCTACCTTTTGATCCCACAATCCTGACTAATAAACTATGTTGCACCGAGTCGGGGATGGGTAGCTAAACGGGTACGGGTACGGGGACGGGAAAATTAAAAAAATTATGAATACGGGGACGGCAAGGGGAAGGATAAAATATAATAATAAATATATATAATATTCAACATTTAATATCCATTTAAACTAAAACTCAATTTAATAAGTTGCAAGAAAAATAAAAAATAGCAATCCAAAATCAATTAAATATTCAAAAAATAAAAACCTTATTCGTTAATATTGCTAGATTTATCGTAACTTATATTTTTAGAATATATAATTTTTAGAATTTATTATTATACATAATTTAAGATATTAGAATAATAAAATCATCAATGAATAGTGAAAAAAGAAGATATGAGACAGTTATTGAGGAACAGAGGGAGTAGTGGTTAATAACCCAAGGACTTGTTATAAATGCAGGCTAGAACTTCACATAAAACAATAAAGTAAAGTTAGTAAACAAAGAACACAAAACGTCAACTGAAACAATAAAGTAAAGAGAGCAATAAAGTAAACAATAAAGAAGAAGCCAAAAGGCAATAAAAAAGTCAAGAACGTCTTCTATAAAAAACAATAAAGTAAACAGTGGTTAAGGGATAAAGCCAAAGCCCAAAGGCATAAAGCTGCTAAAAATAGAGCAGCAAAAAGGAAACATCCGAAGCGAAAAGAAAGTGAAAAATCATACGTTTTCTGTTTTGGGTCAAACATGAGACGTTTCTGTTCCGGGGACATTTCTGGGACGTCCTCATGCCGTTTCTGTCCAGTTTTCGTCTCTGTAGTGTCCCCACCTGGAAACTGCAACCTGTGACATGTTCCCGTGCATCATAGGTGTGAAGTCTTCCATGGAATCCTGAAGCCGCCTAAGAGGGCAGTAAGAGAAGTTGAAGTGCCTTTCGAAACTAGCTGATATGCCAGAATTAATGAAGTGCACTTCATCTGACCAGTGCACCATCAGGCACCTGTGACAAATCCAGTAAACCGCCTGAAACGGAGGACCGGAAATTATTGATCGCCAAGGTTTGCTCACACATTTGCTCCGTCCTAGTTGCTTGGTCGGGAGCCTTGTCAGAATTTCAATCACCAACTCCACTGTTAGCATCATTTTCAGCAACCGACCTTCTTCTTCTTCACATTACATGGGCATAATCGGCAGAAATGTCCATTACTTATGACATCCAGAGCATTTTAACCAGGACAATATATTCGTTGAACCCAACATTTCGTTTTCACAAAAATGAATGCACTCCTTTGTCATACTTATAAAAAAGACAAATGTACACTTACAAACATAATCGCTTCATTTTTTGACAAATGGCGTCTTGCAATGAATGTGTTCCGATTGTCAAAACATGACATCCAGCCAGAGGCATATATGCATCATTAATGTAAAACAACATCCAGGATGTTGTTTTACATTAATGATGCATATATGCCTCTGGAACTGGATGTTGTTTTACATTAATGATGCATATATGCCTCTGGAACTCACATGGGCCACGCCTGTCAATTTCTTAGTCGTGATCAACAAGAAAGAACCCTTAAAATATTGCGAGGAAAAATTATCTGATGATAAAATCAGTCAAAGTGTTTTAGTATAACTTGATAAATAGTAATATAGGTTATACATGTATATATACGTCGGTCACATCTAATGTGACCACCTAGGGTTAAGATTTTGTTTGCTTGTGAATGAAGTTGTGGGGTTTGACTAGGAATAGAATAACCCTTAAGCACTGGACAAGATATGCCCGTCAAATGAGGATCCCGCTATTGATAATATGCTAGGCCTCTAACTAGTAACTTTTAAGTATCATCAATATCCCCCAGAAAATCAAAGGAACCTTCCTTGGACTTCAGTCAAGGCGAGAATTTCTCAATACAGGCAAACTCCTCGAAACTCGAAGTCGGGATGGCTTTTCAAGGAATCCTTGCCGAGGAATCCCCTCGAAGCCACCTTCTGAGGTGACGTTTGGTTTCCACAAACTAGCTAAATTTTATAAAAGTCGAAGCCTAAAAGGACATGTGGCGAGAGAAGTTGCAGAGACCTTAGCTACGTGGGGGAAAACTATTAATTGAGAAGAGATAATGGAAAGATTCTCCATTGCCTACATGTTTTTCCATTTTTTTCTAGTTTCCAAGGTGATGATTAACTTTTTTGAAAACGATTTTCTCTCCCCCATAACTTCTGCCCTCTGTCATTTCAGCTTTTCCACTTGTTTTTTTGCAGGTATTTGAGCAAAGCTTCAAAGCTCTTAGAGTATATTCCTCCTCAATCTTCCGTTTTCCCCTTTCCAGCCAAAATAAGTTAGTAAGTACCCCCTTTTTCTTCCAAATTTCTTCTAGTCATTGATTTATAGACCATGTCATTATTTCCATCTCTGTCTCAAGAGAGCGGGGAACTCCTAGCCACTCCATGTTGGACCCCTCCGGAGAACGACGACCCCTATACTAGTAATAGAATATTAGATAAATTACAATCAGGTTAAGAAAGGGATACTCTTTCTGATTGGTTTTGTATATATCCTTTTCCATATCTGATTCTGCCTTGTATACCCTTTATACTTTAGTATATATATGAATACACACAACCACAATTATTTGTGGGTTTTACATTATATCAGCAGCTACTCCCAGCAAAGATTTCACGTTTCCTTTCTTTTTAGCCTGCTAATACCAGTCTCTCTTCATCAATCTCAGACTTCCAAAGTTTTCACCTGCAATTCCCTGAGAACTTGAACAGTGTACTTGCATTCATAAAACAAGTGTTGTAACGATTCCTTTTTTTCTTCACAAAGACTTCATATTTAAACATCTGCTCCCAAAAATCCAAAAATCAATCTGTTAGCAGTAGCTAGTTTTCTGTTCAAAAGAAACCAGAGGAAAAACCTATGTTTACAACCCTCTAACTTTTCCCCTTTCATGTAAGAAGCCTGTAACCATTGTATGAATACGATGTCTTTCTTCCTGTCAATCTCCCACAACAGTTTACACATTGCTGCTTGATTCCATACAGCTGGATCCCTGACTCCCATTCCTCCAAACTTTCTTCCTCTACTGAGTGCTAACCAGGATGCTGTTGTATGGCCTCTTTGATTCTCATCTCTTCCCTACAAATATCCTGTGCAGATTTTCAAAACTCTTCCACAGATGCTCTCAGGAAGTTTAATAATGCTTCCCCTGTAACTGGTGATACTTAAAGAACAAAATTTATAAGTTATAGATTCCTGCATGAGATAGGTTTTTGGAACCCGAACTGTTTATCCTCTTCCTTATCCTTTCCTGCAATACTTCACAATCCTGCTTATCCCATTTTACTAATGCTAGAGGAAGACCCAAATATTTCATTGGGAATTCACATCTTTTGATTTTCAGTTCCACATCTGTACATGAGAAAAAGATGTTTGATTTGCTAACATTGATTTCCAAACCTGAGACTTTCTGAAAGGCTGAAATAATTTTGTCCACAACTGTAAGAGATTTATGATTTGCAGCACAAAATAATAAGAGATCATCTGCAAACATCATAGAATGAATCCTAGTTTTTCCGCACCTTTGATGAAAATCCACCTGCTTCTGACTATAAGCCTTGCTCAACATTCTACTCAGATACTCCATACAAATTACAAATAGCAAGGGAGACATGGGATCTCCCTGCTTTACTCCTTTTCCAATTTTGAAATCCACGGAGATCCCATGCATCTCTCAATCCATCCAATCAACGGTTCGGGAAATTTTAACATTGTCCTCCAGTTCAACAAAAAATTCCATCCCACACAGTCAAAAGCCTTACTTATATCCAGTTGTAAAATAAAACTAGGTCTCATAGTCATAAACTTATACCTTTGCAATAATTCATGGGTTAGATGCAAATTGTGAGATATATGCATACATTTAATAAATGCACTTTGATTAGTTCTAATTATTTCATGTAAAACATTGCTCATTCTAGCACATAAAGTTTTTGTGATCAGTTTGTAAACTACTGAACAACAAGCAATAGGTCTAAAGTTATATGATACCTGTGGCAACTCTTTTTTGGGAATCAAATAGATAACTGTGTTACTAAGGATAGCTGGTATCTCTTCCTCTTCAAAAAACTTCATCACAGCTTTAGTAACTCCCTCTTCAATCAGTTGCCAATTTTGCTTGAAAAAATGGCGAGTGTATCCATCTCTCCCTGAGATTTTTGAGGAATGGATACTTCTAAGGGCTTTCAAAATTTCTTCAGGTTTTATATGCTTAATCAATTCCACTTGGCACTGCACCTCAAAATTTTCCCATACTTCACTATCTCCCTGTCTATGCTCCTAGTTTCATTGTTTTTGCTTAAAAGAGTTTTGAAATGCAGATACAACTGATCTTTAATTTAATCATGTGTGTTTATTATAAGATCTCCCACCTTCAACTTAACAATATTGTTTATGTACTATTTTGTTTAATAGCAGAATAGAACAATTCTGTTGGCCTATCACTTTCATTCAACTATTCCACCTTTGATTTCTCCTGCACAAATCTATATTCAGCTCCCTGATAAAGTTCAACCATCGGCCTTGTTTCCTTCTCTAGTTTCTGCTCTCTCTTTTTTCTCCAGAAAATTGATCAGTATTTAGGTTTTCCTGAGCAATCATCCATTTTTGTAAGCTTTCTTCCACTCTTATCCTAATATATCCAAATTCATTTTTTTCCAACTTAGCCAGAGGTTTTTCAAGTGCCTTTAGCACAATTTCCAGGTTCTGCAAGCTATTAATCTCTCTGCTAGACCACACCTGTTTCACTGTTTCTTTGTATAGTGGGTATAGAGATAGCTTATTGAAATATTTGAAAGATTTTTTTACTTTTCTACCTAAGCAGTCAAACTTGATTAGTGGGGGGAAATGATCAAAAACACTTTCACTCTTAACTTCGCAAATCACATTCCTCATTTTTGCAGCCAAATCTCATTAATCAAACCCCTGTCAATTCTGCTCTGTAATTTATCACCACCCATTTTCCTGTTACACCAAGTGAAGTTGTTCCCTGTAGTTTAGTGCTTACCAGTTCAAGTTCATTTAATGTCTTCTGAAAGCCTGAGCATTCTTTTTCCTCCATATCATGTCCACCAATTCTGTTTGCAATTACGGGGGGAGTTAAAATCACCTACCAGCAACCAAAGTTTATCTCTTTTCCCCAAGCACTTCAGATACTACCATAAGCTCAACCTTTTAACTCATGTATTAAAACCATATACCACAATACATAGACATGGCATATTGTTCCATTTCAACATGATTTCAGCATCTATCCGCTGATCACCTTTGTTCAATATAAAAACTTCATACATGTTTGATCTCCATAACATCCATATCCTTCCTCTTAACACAACATCCCCATTTGTTTCTAATTCCAAGCCTAAACCCAGTTTGTTCTACACATCTTTTTATTTTTCATTTTTTAAATCTTAGTTTCAAGCAAGAACAACAATCTCACTATGTTATTAAAATGGAAGTTCCTTACGATTTTATGCCTACTAATATTATTCAGACCTGTTATATTCCAGCTAGCCCAATTAATTTGCACCCAATTTTTTCCCTCTAACTACAGAGTGTTCCTCTTTTCCTGTAACTTTTACTTTCCTAGCTTCTGAAAATACTACTTCTCATGTATTACCCTTCAATGATATCAATTCAGAGTTCATATCCACTTTTTATTTTCCTTTTTCTGACCCCTAACCAATTGTAACCTAGCATCTCCATTTTTCATCTTCACTTGCAGATATACTTTCCATTTTTCCCATTTTCAACATGTTTTCCCTTCTTCATACAATCCTCCCAGTATGTCCCAACTGCATACATTTTTTTACGCCTAGCCGACCTCCATTCAAACACAATTCTCTGTTGCACAATCACTTTATTCTCATTTAGAAAAAGTATATGTTTTGGAACAGTTTCTCCTACTTCCATTTCAATTTTGACTCTAGAATATGACAATCGTTCCTTATCCAGTGTTGTTTTATCCAAACATATTGGTTTACCTAAGGGGCTAACAATTTTATTGATTAGCCTACGTTGCCAAATAAGCTTTAGAAAATTAAGAAGCTGAATCCAAATTGGAATTCTACTAGGTTCATCAAAATTCAAATCAGCAGACCATGGTTTCATAATAAGAGGTTTCCCATCAAAAAAAAATGTTCCCATCTCCAATGGTTTCATCAAGTAAATTAACATAGCAAAATTTCACCATATAAGTATCTTTCTCCAATTGCCAGATTTTGCTGATGTTTCTTCCCCATGTTTTGTAAAATAAACCTTCGGCTACTTTGAATAGCGGGTCATTACCCAAGATTCTACACACCATGGTAGATTCCCACTCCTTAGATCATTCTCCCACCTGTTCCGTTGAAATTTATGCCATTTTTGTTCCATTAACTTTCAATGGTTCATGAAATTTAACCTCATCCTCCTCATTCTCAGAGAGTCCGCTCCATTTCTTCTCAATTTCAACTTCTACTCTCTCCCCCTATGACAGTCTTTTGCCTTCCAGTGTTTAAGCTTTCTTTCAACTTTCACCTTCTCTCACCTTGGCCGGCTTTTTGAATGGAGACAACATACCCAAATCCTCCAAATATTCTATCACACTTTATGTTAATTCCAAAACTCCTGGATTTTTTACCCTTTCCTCACGGTGAACACTTTTCAATCCTTCTAGATCTCCATTTTGGTCTGACTCTTTTTCTCTTCTAATTTTTGGATCATTTCCCCTCAATCGAGCTATAGTTTTCTTCTCCAACTTCTTTCCTCCACATTTGCCCATGGCCGCAAGGCAAAAGCTCACCCAATCTAGAAGACAAGAAAGATCGATGAAGACCACATAGTATTAGTGCAATCACACCTAGTTAGAGAGAGAACATGTTTTTCTTTTCCTTTTTTTTCTGATTATTATCCGCCTACACTTTTAGCTTGTCTAGAAGTAGATTTGACCACCTAAATTGTCAATAATTTACCTAGACAACATAGGTGGACGACAAATTGTAGAAAACATCTAAACAAAATACGTAAGGTATAATCTGGGACCCCCGACGACCGCTTAGCCCCCAGGCGCTGCCAAGATGGCTACCTAGGTTTATTTTTAGAACATTGATCTATATATACTCACAATAATACTCCCTCCATTTCACTATGTTTTACACTGAGGGTTTAGATAATTTTTTTGCAAGTTGAAATGTGTAGAAATTTTTTAGTGAGGAGAGTAAAAAGTTGAATGAGCGGTTGAGAATGAAGTACTTTTTGAAATAAAAGGAAAGGTGGCAATCATAGAAAAACAAATGAAAATGGTAAGCATGCCAAATTTTAAAAAAAATAGATGGAGTAAAATGGCACCTAATACCAAGAATTTTCTTTCTATTATCAAGTTAACTCAAAATCTTGGTGCTAGTATTATTTTTTATGGCCGATCTATTCCAGGACAAGATTTCAATGGCATCCGTGGGTAGAGGTAACAGTGAGAATGTGTATATGTTTTAGATTGTGGTGAAACTGCTTTAGTTGCTTTTACTGAGGATAATAAATGTTGAGCCATTTTTAAAATTTGGCATGCTCGACTAAGATATTTGTCTCATACTATTTTCTCTCTCTCTCTCTCTCTCTCTTTTTAGTAAGTCTGGTGTGTTATTTGTTTCTACTTTATGGTCGAAACCTAATATCTACACCCCATGTGTTATGGTGAAAGATTAAAGGTTGTATTTTGTTGAGAACACTAAACATATTTTTTCTGGAAATGATGTTGCTTATTATATTATATTTTCCATAATTTTACTACCATTTCAGTTGGTAATGCCCTCTTTGCCGCATATCCAAATTTGCCTTCTTCACTAGTGGTCCCTTCGTCTTCTGTGTATTTTGTGCCTTCATATTCTGGCTGGTCTTACGATTCAACCTTACTCCTATGCTTGTATCTTTGTTGTAGTTACCACCTGTGTCGCCTGGTTTGTCTAAGTATTCTACAAAATCCTCATATTCTAACGACTCTTCTACTTCTTCACCAACGCACACTCATTCTATGCCCACTCAATCTTGTACTAGTTACATTTGGTCTCATGTATTCTCTTTTTATAAGGTTACTGGTCTTTTTGAAACATTTTTTACTCATAATCAACCTCGTGACTATCATTTTTGTCTTCATGATCTTTATTTGATTGCTTTTTATGGATGATGATTTTCTTTTCATCAACAATAAAATTAAGGATCTTGTTCCTCGTCCCCCAAATGCTAATATTGTTGGTTCAAAGTGCCCTAATGGAGTTATTGATTATCATAAGTCTCGTCTAGTTGGTCAGGGATTTTCTCCTGTTGTCAAAGCTTATGTGATTTTTCTCTAGATGCAGATATTGTATCTTCATCAGCTTGACATCAAGAACGCACTTGTCAATTACTTTCTTGATGCATCTGTTTATAATGCGCAACCAATTGGTTATAGGATCTTCTATATAGTAGTTGTGTTTGTCACTCATAGGAATCCATCTATGAGCTTTAGTACGCCCCCATGCATATTTTCAACGATTCAACTCGATCTTTCCATCTTTTTTTTGCAGCTCAACTGACACCCTATTGTTGTTTTTTAAAAATCCCGGTTGGTTTACTCTTATTTATTTTATGGTGTTTGTGAATGATATCATTTTTACGGGCAACAATCTTGTTGCAATACGATAGTTCGTTGTTCGTACTCATCAAGATTTTTATACCAAGGATTTGGGTTCCTGACACTACTTCCTTATTTTAGAGGTGTCCCTAACTCAATCTGGTCTTTTCTTTTGTTTAACTAAGTATGTTTTTGATATTTTACATCGTATTGGTATGACTGATCAAGTCCCAATTTCTACACCTTTTCTTCAATACTCCATATATTACATCGTATTGGTATGATTGATCCAGTCCCAATTTCTATGCCTTTTCTTCAATGCTCTCAACTTCATATCAGTGCTAGTGAGCCTATTGCGAATCCCATCTAGTATTGCTCTTTAGTTGGTTCTCTTTAGCACCTCACTATTACTCGGCTGGTATTTCATTTGCAGTTAATTCTGGCAGTTACCATCTTAAGGATCTTAGTGATGGTAAGTTTGCTGCAGTTACTCAAATTCTTCACCATGTTCATGATGTTATTCACCATGGTCTTAATTTTTTTTCTCTACTTGCTCTTCTAAGTATGAATATACTTAGATCTTTACTACTTTCATTAAAAAAAAATTCATCTAAAACTTATCGAATTGTCTAGTTTTGCACTTTTGTTGATTACCTATATTTATTTTGACACTTTCAAAATTTGAGGGTTACATTAGCACTTTCGAAATAAGTATAGGGTTTTAAACACATTTTTTCCAATAATTTAAATTAAATTTATTTGGGTGTAATAGTATTTTTTTAATAATAAAAATCAATGAAATAGTAAAAGAATTGAAATTTAGTGGCTAAAATGCAAATTTTAAAAGCACTCTTTCAAATACTAACGGCCGACTTTGATGGAAGAACCCCCACCCTAACATGCATTTTGGAAAATATGAGTAAATGTTTTGGGTTTAACTAGTAGGTATAGAAATGATGATCCCCGAGACAAAACAAAAAGAGAAGTGTCAGCTGAATTGCATAGAAAATAAAGCTGAACCAAATAGGTAATGAATCACTGAAACCATACTCGCTGAGCTTGCTTAAGACATAAATGGCCTTACGCAAGCAAACCACATAATTCGGATGAAGCATGTCTTTATAACCAACAAGATGTGCCATACAGACTAGAGTATCGAGGATGCCGTTGAGGAAGGCATTCTTGACATCCAGCTGATGAAGAGGCCATGAGCGTATTGCAGCAATAGCCAGAATAGTACGAACCGTGGAGGTTTTGACCACCGGGCTGAAAGGGTGATCAAAGTCAAATCCTGTAATATGCGTAAAACTCTACGCAACAAGCCTAGCCTTATTACGGTCAACAGTTTCATCTAGAAGACACTTCAGTCGATAAACTCATTTGGAACCAACAATGTTGACATTCGATGGGCATGGCACCAAATCTCAAGTGTGTTGTCCATGAAGAGCTGCTATCTCATCATCTATGCTGAAACCCGAGATGGATCTCGAGGAGCAGTGCAATAATCCATGTTGTAAATTTGTCTGGAACATACAAAATAGAAAGAGCAGAAGTTATAGAGAGAACAATTGCTACATAGTCTCAAATTGTCACACCTACCTAACTACTACCTGGCCAGTTCCAAATTAAATTCAAGATTTTGTAAAACCTTCATTTCGTTGAATGTGACACCATAACATTAAGTGTTTGGATTAAGGTGAATGAATTGATTCAATGAAATCCAAGTTAAGAAAGATATCGAATGAGTAGATGAAATTGAATGAATCTTTCCATAAAAGGAAAGTATGTCGAATTCACAAAAACATCCAAAAAAGAAAGTGTGTCACATCTAGTAACATCATAAAATCCCGTAATTCGGTGATTGCTTTTTTTAAAAAATTTTCTTAAAATAAATTCCATATTTCATTCTTTGATAAGAGATGGTCTCCTGTGAGGCAGCCTAAACTTTAGGCAGTGACTTTATGAAATTCTAGCTATATTCTAACTTCTGGGACCTATCTCTAATAAATTTACAGGGACATATTTCTAATAATTTTACAGGGACCTATCACTAATATTTTTTAGGGGTAATGTTGTCCAATTTTTTCCTATCATTTTCACGCCATCTGCAATCTGCAAAAAATAAAAAAATATAAAAAATATTTTTAAAATGCAAAAAATTAATATAATCATCGAAATGAAAATTATAAGCATCAGCAAAAAATAGCAGAATATCAAAGAAAAAATAAAA
>JAULKK010167303.1:0-16410 GCA_032355705.1 Rubia peregrina | reverse complement strand
TTGACTGCCTATTGTGATTCTGATTACGTTGATCATCTCATTACATGACGCTCTCTTTCTAGGTACTTCGTGATGATAGGTGATCCTCCAGTTTCATCGAAGACTAAGAAGCAGCCTACAATTTCTCGTTCTTCTTCTAAAGCGGGGTATCTTGCTATGGCTATTACCTATTGTGAGTTGTTGTAGCTTATGGAATTACTTCATGACTTGGGTGTTGTGCATTCTGATCCTATGCAACATTTTGTGACAATCAACCTGCTCTCCACATTGCAAAAAATCCAGTGTTCCATGAACATACGAAGCATATAGAGGTTGATTGTCATTTCATCCGTGATCTTGTACAGTCTCGTACTCTTGTCACTCATCATATTCACACATCTGATCAACCTTTGGACTTGTTTACCAAAGCTCTCGAACTCAGTTTCATTCATTATTTGGTAAGTTGGACATCTCTGATCCCCATGCTCCAACTTGAGGAGAAGTATAAAGGAATAGCAATTTTATGTTAATATTACTTGTAATTGCAATTGATTAGATTCCTTTTTCCTTTTTAGTATAGGTATTTCTACCTCTATATAATGTACCCCAAAGCATGAATACAATTACACAACTATTACTCGTAAATTCTCCAGAATCCAACGCATATAAAATATATCTAGGAATAGGAAAATTCAAACCATATTGAAGCTGAAATTCAAAAACACTAACCATGCCTGATGGTGGCTGCATTATTATATCATGGATAACAGGGGTAGAAACCTCAAAGGTAGATAAGAAAGGATATAATTCCCTCAAAATAAAGATATCAGTAAAGGTCAAAACACTGTAGCTTACAATTTCTATACCAGGCAAAGGAAGAAAATTATAATGGCTTAAGTTTAACGCAAGAAATTCTTAAACAAAGGTAAACTAATCTATACTAAACTCTTTTTATAGACCAACCCCATGGAAGTATAATCGCTACATATTCCAACTTCTCTTTACCCAAGGAGCCAATATTCAATCCGCCGTCAATTACAAACCCCATAATGCACATTTAATGATTAAATTTCCTTTACTCAAACTTTGAATATAACCTCTGAGTTTGCAATGAATCTTTGGATAGAGAGGGAATATGATATACACATCACTTAACCATGCGAACCAAGTTAAGGATGGTTCACTGAGGAAGAGAGATAACCTCGCTAATAGATGAAATTTTCCTGGAGCGAGCCATCCTAAGTGAACTTGGAAGAAGAGAGGGTTAACCACTCCACTTAAAACATGATCTATGAAAATGGTCCATGACGTGTAGAGATTACGAAGTATATCAGCCATAAATAGATTATTAGTACAACAAAAGAGGTAAAAACAAATTCTCAAAAACATTATCACTATATTGATCATTCTTTGACTTAGGCATCGAACAGATTCCCGGGAACATCCCCAGAACCCTGTCATGCAGGATTCATGAATATCTTGAAGAACGCGGTGACGAATATAGATACTATGTTGGTCCGAAGGAATCCCCCCACGTCAGTGGGTGTTTTGCCTCAATTTTTTCTAAAATAAATACAATTTTAAGTGAAAATAAATAAAATTTCAGAATTAAAATGTGTACTAATTGTTTCATACATTGTAAAAAAAATGGTGCATTTTTAATACTAGGTTAATATTTTATTGAATATCAACTGGTATAGGAAAGGCTAGTACGCTGGCAGGATAAATGAGCGAGGAGCCCACACCAGTGAACCAAGGGTGTCACATTGTGGTACTAATCGAATAGATAACCCCTAAAATGCGCTGATCATGTAAGCCACGATTGAGAGATTGTGGCCTTTTATATCTGCCAAGGTCGTGCTCGCAAACATGTCCAACGTGAGAACAAACTACCATGAATATAGGGAAACAGAACCTATAAGTAGAGGAAAGGTGAAAGAGCTAGGTTAAGTGACAACAAGTATGTCAACTCACACTACAACAAAAGAACTAACTTAAGCATCAGAGCATAATCCCGGATCTAATTTGGGACTTTTTTGCAGGATTGGTAATTACGGGATTACACCATCAGAAGTTACCACTATATTTCTGGAAGCCCATACCGCATAAGTGGAAATTTCAATGGGGTTTATTAAGTCATTATTGTTCTTCCTGAGCCATGGTGGCAACCAAAATCCACCAAAAAATATGACAGGATCACTACCACCACTTCCACCTGAACCACAAATCTGAAAAATAACCGCCTGTTGGGGCAGAAGCAACCCAAGAGTCTGGAGATGATCAGGAGACGCACTCTCCCCAGCCGAGCAAAAAGGATAAAAGAGTCTTCCTAGCTTTATTGGAGTCAAATTGAGAACAACTATACAGGAAAATTTTCAACACCCATAAAGAACCAAAAGAAAGGCTCGTGCAAGAGGAAAAGTGGAAGCTAAAAAAAAGTAATCAAAGAGATTCGACAAGATGCCAAAATCTATGACGTTGAAGAGAACTATCAGATGGTAGAAGAACTACAAAACTTTGTAATGCCAAAAGGGTTCAAGTTACCAACTAAACTAAGGCGTATGCCAGAACTACCGATCTAAAATAATTCTTTCACTTTTACAACTAGCGTGAGATTCTGTGATGCACCCATCCAACTAGTATGCAAGGCCTTTCCCATCTTCCTTGTAGGAACCATGATTATATGCTATTATAGCGTATCCAGGTGAAACATACATGGCTGGGCTCAACTTGCGGGCATATTCATAGGAAGGTTCTACTGGAAATAGAAGTTCACACAGACCTACACAGACCAAATGAACATTGCATAATGAAATAGAGAAATCATTGTGGAACAGCACGATTTCTTTCTGACATAGAGCCTGGAGGTCACATACCTCACATACAAGATGTTGCTAGGAGAATTCATGAATGGCATAAGATCAAGAGAATTCTACAACAAACTCACACCGGACATGTTAGACAACCCAAGAGATCTCCGGAAGGCTGTGGAAAAATGTATCTGCGTGGAAGAAGTAAACAATAAGAAGCTTGAAAATGAGCGGGGAGGAAAAAAGAGCCTGAGAAAGTTAAAAGAAAATAAGGAAATAAAAAAAGGGAAGGTGCCCCACTCACAAGAGGAAGAGTTGTAATCATAGACAACTAACCCTTCCCATAGGCACCCCTAAACAAATCAAGGCGAGAAATTTGGCAGAAAAACAAGGAATTGTTTAGAGATTCTAGCCCTATGATAGCCCCCACCAGACAGAAGATCCAAAAAATATTATTCCGACTTCCACGTAGATCATGACCATGACACAAATAGCTGCAATGATCTTAGGAGGTAAATTGAGGACCCCGTGTACCAATGGTAGCTCACAGAATATAAGAACAAATCCACCAATCGGGAAAACCCAATGAATAAAACAGTGAGAGGAACATGCCCACATCCCAGAACCTGACCAAATCAAAAGCAGAAAATGTTAGCAACAGTGGAGCATGTGCAAACCATAGATGAAAGCATCCCAGAAAGAGTGATATTCGCTATTCACAGATCTAGAAACCATGTCCCAAAATGTACGAAAGGCGCAAGAAAGGTTCAAACCTCTACAAGAGCCTGTGGGAAGAGAACGCTAGTGGATGAGGCAATCACATTCAGCAATGAGGACATGGTGCCGAAAGCATCACTACACAATGACCTTTTTGGCATAATAGCAAAAATCAAGAACTCCAAGGTACACTGGGTATTTGTAAATGATGGAAATGCAGTAGAAATACTATTAGTTGACTGCTTTGAAAAGGTTGGATTTAAGAGAGCGGGCCTAAAAAGGGCAACGTTATGCACAGTTGGATTCATAGGATAGCCGAATGGCCACTCAGAAACATAGGCTCCCTTTTACAATAGGTCAGAATGAAAAACGTTTACAATCTTCTGTGAATGTGTGGTAATAGATACCCCAAGCCCATTCAATGTAATCATAGGAAGACCATAGATGAACATTGTCAAAGCCATCTGGGCCCCTTGCCATCATTTTATGAAATTTTCCACACTAAGGGGCATTGCAATGATCAGAGGAAACCGACTGGGGCAATGATGTATGATACTAAGACAAGTTAGGGCGATTGCATCAAATTTTTAGCATTAGTATTTAGTCTTCGATTCCTATTCACATACAAAATATATAATTCTATCTATTTGTTTTATCACACAATGTGGAAATGTTAGTTTCCCTGAAACTCCCTTATTTTGTCACACCATGTCAGTTTCGCCCCTCGTTAACACCCTTCCTCCTCCACATATAGTATAGAGGAGCTCTATAGACAATAACTTTATCCCTCACTATCAGGGTAAATAAGCCGTACTATGCACAGTCGCACTTTAAACCTAGTAGCAGTCATGGATCATCGAGACCTCCATAGTGAATACCCATCCTAAGCCCATATTGTTTCCATTGTGACATTAATATCTCATGATGACTCTATAGTTTGAACAAAACTTAGTCGCCATAAACTAAGCATACGCCCTTCGTGTATTAACCTACGATCCCAATCGAGAATTTAATAAGACCTAACCTGATTGCAAAATGAACCCAATATCATTTGCATGCTAATAAAAACACAAGACTATCTTATTAACAAGAGGATACTCACAAGGCTACAAGGAAGATGCTGTAATGTAATACTCCCTAGTCATTTCCCTAGCCTAGCACTAAATCATGCAAGATTCAAGCTTAGTATACATCCTCATCACATTCATTGCAATAATGATAGATAGAAGCATATACACAAATTAAGCATGATATTTTATAGAAAAATTAATAGACAAGAATATTGTGAATCTCACAAATCATAGCTAAATTTCTTTACAAAAGCTCTCAAGCATAGATCTAGGCTGAATAGTTAAAACCCATAATAAATCTACAATAATCCATGGAAAACATGTAAAAAATAAGAAAAGATGGAGAAGAAACAGTCTTAGAGACCCAAAAGTTGGCTCAAGATTATAAGAGCATGTGCAACACAGGGCTTTTGAACATAAAAAAAACACAAAAGCTTCCACATTAGGAGACCTAAATGCCATCTTTTGAATAATATTATACACCTGACAACAAGAAGACTTTCCTTCTCCAGCCCTCTAAAAGACGTCGTACCCCCGTTGTGTGGCATGTGGGTTCCAAAAATTAAAGCCCAGTAACTTCACATTTGCTACATATTTCAAGTCCAACGTCCATCCTTCTCATTTCAATCTTTTTTTAACTTCACATTTTATTTCTCTAACAAAATTATTTAACTTAAATTTATTATTCTAATAGATTTATTTTTTAGAATTATCATTTAGATTAATAAATGGTAAGACTAATTATAAAAAAATATTTGAATTTTTTTAAAAATTAAATTATTACTATTTAAAAGTTGAAAGACGGATATCTAAAATAAAATTCAATGTTTGAAAATAAAAATATTATAAATATTCAAAGTCTAAATTTTTTAAAATAAAATGAAATATATTAAAATACAATAATAAATCTATTATTAACTAAAAGATAGTGAGCAATTTGTTATTTTAAAAGAAAAATGGCTATATTGATAGTTTTTGTATGAATCTTACAAACACTGCAATTGATACAAAACTCATTCCAAAGCCTAAAATTTTCCTTCTCAAAATTTTCAATTTCATTGTAAATTGGCATGAATATGTTTTCGTGTACTTGATTTAACTTGTTTCATATGAATAATGAATATCAATTTGTTTTGGTGTAATGCCTTATAAGTTATTATAGTGAGAATAGTCCCTAGAAATAATTCAAATCTGAATGATTGCTTGATTTGATAGGCAATTCTTGTCCACCTCAATAGTGAATGGACTACTCACCATAAATAATAAAACTAAAATTTATTGTGAAAGGACCAATCACCCCCACATTTAAACATGATTTGACAAGTGTCCGACACCCATCAATTATAACATTGTAATAATGTCTATGCAATAATTCATTCAATAAGTTTTCTTTCTCCTATTTCATGCATAAACAAGGTCTTATAAACACAAGAATTGACACGCAACTCACTACAAGTCTAAAATAGCCTTGTCAAAATTTTCTTTCCATTTATCTTTGAAATTGTTCCATGATCATGGATGAAAGAAATGCAAAATCCGGAAAAAGTAAAATTTTCCAAAATCCAAACAAACGAGAAAAACAAAATTCAAAGTTCCAATTTCTAGTCAAAATTTCGATGTGAATTTATCTCGTAATGAAAGTTTCAAATTTGGAAAGGCACAACCCTATCATGCCAATTTTTCATCATCTAATTTTAAATATCCATCAATTTCATCTATTCTGATAGATCTGAACATGCCGATTGTGTTCGGTCAACCGTCATGTAATTCCACGGCTATCCACACTCTTCACAACAGATTCCCGTGAATCCACAGTTTATGACACCAAGTGGAGGTAGTTATTTCATGACCAATAATGACAATTTTTACAGGGGAGGAAGTGTAAACATGAGGGGTGTTTCTAGTTATGGCATGGGTGGAGGAAGTCAGGGTGAAAATTATAACAATCCAGTGGTTGTTAATGATGTAGAGATGAATGTAGTCGGTGAATATGAACCAAGGGGTAATGTAAAACATTATGGAGAGAAATAGGCCACGCCAAAGTATTTTGGGATTTAAATGAAGACCATACTCTAATTCATTCATGGTTGGAAACAAAAAATGATGGAGTGATCATCATGGACCAAAAGTGGAAGATTTGAAACAAAAGTGTTAGAAGAGGCACACACCTTGTACAAGAAAGATGTAGGTTCTGATTTTACTTTAGAAAATGCATATTACTTGTTGCATAATTAGTCCAAATTTCTATGTGAGTACACCTCCAAAAATAAGGAATACATCTACATCCTCGACCAAAATGTCAATACACCGACCGTGTAGAAAGCTCAAAAAGGTCAAGAGTGAATGAATGCGATGAATGTAGAGACTACTCTTCATCACTGAATCTAGCTACACCGAATAGTGGTAAATTTTCAATGCCTTAATACCCACCAAGATCTGCGGGTGTGAAGGCAACTAAAGGAAAAGGAAAAGAAGGGGTGAGTTTGATGCAAAAATTGGATGAATCAGTGAATGGAAAATATAGTAAACGGCTATAGACTTTTGGTGCTGCCAACAATCAGATGAATGCATTTTCAGAGCTTAAAAAAGAAGAGTTACAAGCTACAACGATGCTTGACATGAAAAAAATTGGAGATTCAAATGAAAATACTTGACCATAAAAAAATTAAAGAAGATAAGACACTACTCATGACTTTGTTGCATTGGGACGAACTCATCGAAAATGAAGTTGAGATTAAGAATTATTTGATTAGTAAAATGATGAAAACAATTATGAATATTCGGTTCTTATTTGTTTGTAATTTTCAATGTTGTGCATGTGTTTCAATTTCAATGTAATTTGGTATATATTTTCTTCATGTACTTGATGTAACTTGTTGTTTTTGAATGATGAATTGCCATTTGTTTACTTGTGTAATGTATTATAGTGAATTCACTAACCACCAACAATTATTCAAACTTAGATGAGTGCATGTTTTGACAAGTTAATTCACTTGGGTACTTCTATAGTGAATGAACTATTCATCCTCAATAATACAACAATCATTTATTGAGAATGGACCACTCATCCATAATTTACACGATTTGACAAGTCTCCAACACACATCAATTATGACATTGCAATAATGTCTATGCTATAATTATCAACTCCACCTTTAAATATCTCTATATAACTTCATCTCTCATTCTCTACATTCAAGCCATTTCATTCAGTTATGAACCATTTCTCTTCTACCCTTTCATTCTCTCGCTCATAACTTCTCTCTTACTTATCTTGAAATACCTAAATATGCCATATTCTTCTCACTAAATCTCAAATTCTATTAATTCCCAAACCAATGATGAAGATGAGAATAAGGAATCCTTGAATTCCCAAAAAAAAATTCCATTCCTCGAACTCCCAATATCGATGATATCATGGAATCGTAGATGGTAGCACACTCAAAAGAAGCAGAATTCTGCAAGGAATACTTTCATTACCTTAGAGAATGAGAAAAAATCAGCAAGGCCCCAAGGCGTAAAGAAAGAACCATTGATAGGGGATGTGCACTAGGCCAGTTGTTTCTGTTGAAAGACTATTTTGATACTTCACTGAAGACATGAACTTATTTTGATAAGGTGTTTTGGTGAAGGTTCCACATAAGGAAGAGTAGTTTCTTTATGTCGTAGAGGGTGTTCGTAACCACGACCAATATTTCATGCAAAAATCAATTGCAGCCCGTAAACATAGGTTCCATGAATATAAGAAGTGCACTGTTCCAATGCATGTGTTAGCTTACGGCTTGGCCTATGATAAAGAAGATGAGTACTTGCGAATCAGAGCCAGTAGATTGAGAGAGGCATTCCAGATATTTATCACGAGTATAATTTTGTGTTCAGTCCTACTTACCTTAGAAGGTCAACAGAGCAAGATGTGACCTATCTTCTCCGAAAGTGAAGAGATCGTGAATTTCCCTGAATGTTAAGAAGTATTGATTGTATGCATTGGGAGTGGAAGAATTTTCCTAAGGCATGACACGATCAATTTGCAGGGAGAAGTGGGAGATCATATTTGAGGCAGTTGCTTCTTACGACTTACATATTTGTCATTCATTCTTCGGTGTTCATGTAGCGATATTAATGTTCTTGATTTATCTTCATTATTTTATGATGTTATGTCAAGAAAGGTACCACCTGCTCGCTTTTAGGTCAATGACAACACATACAGGACATGACACTATCTAATAAATGTTTTATATCTGGATTTTGCTACATGTATACTAGCTATTCGCGTCCAGTTAGATGAGATGGTGAAACATTTTGCACAACTTCAAGAAATCTATCAAAAGAATATTGAACATGCATTTGGGGTGTTACAAGCTCAGTTCCATATCATTCACAACCTGGCATACATGTGGGGCATGCATTTTGTGAGTAAGACTATTTTAGCATGCATTATATTGTATAACATGATTGTTGCGGATGATAGCTTGGTGCACGATCCCGACAATGACCATACGTAGTCGCTGGCGTCTTTAACTGATTAATTACAATTGAGTCCAAATCATGCTCGTCGAGCTGATTTACCCAATATGTCCAAAGATGATCTGCAGTTTGGCATAGACCAATACATCATCAATTAAAGTATATTTGGTTAAACATGCTTGGAATCATTTTCATTAATTAATTTCATGTTATTGTAACAACTTAATATATGCATTTCATGATTTTTCGGTAATTTCTGTGTATTGTTCTTATCAACTTAGTATTTTGTATTGTGTTTGGTTGATATGAAATGTTTGCATTTCAAATTTATATATTCATATATCTTAACTCAATTTAACTTGGTTTTTAACATTATTAAGAATTCTAACAAAATATCTATTTTTAACATTATTTGTAACATAATTACTGTAGGTTTAACATTAACGTATTGTTGCAGACACATAAACTAATTTAGCCTTAAATTTATGTTTTACATAATTCAATTTTATTTATTTAAATTGTTTAAGATGTATAATCAATTTTATTTTTAATATATTCAAATTAATAGAATTTTTTGTATTAATAAAAAATGAAAATATTATTTAAGCAATTAAAATTAATTTATTTTTATTTCAATAACAAATTACAAATATATATAGTGAGTTGAAAATAATTGAAAGTAGTGGGACTAGTCAAAGATGATGTGGAAGTGACTGTATGGACGTGGACGTGACTGAATGGTTGTAAAATTTGAGGCTCTTCAGAAGAAAGAGAGTGTAAAAAATCCAAAGTGAAACTTCTGCATTGCACATGCTCTAAGGAAGAAGAAAGGGGCCTTTTAAGGTGAAAGAGAGAAAAGGGAAAGAGACAAAACCAATTAAACGCGCGGTTAATTAGTACAAGGTACGGGCCGCGTAGATATGCACAGTCTGTGCCAATTAACCGTGTGGTTTTATGGTTCATGGGGGATGCACTGTGCATATTTGCGTAGCCTATACTCTAAAAAAGGATGGAAATATGCGTTTTTATTCCCTAAGGAACGTAATGTGAACTTCAGTTTTGGTCCCAACTTGCTTCCTTCGTTACAGGTGAATCGTTGATTCATTTTGGGAGCTCTTGTAGTAAATTTTTTGATGCTCGCGAAGATGAATCAAATGATGCTTTTCTTGGTTTCTAATTCGTCTCGGAAATTTTCCATAACGTTATTCCAACTCTCGAATCATTCTTCATCCGCTACTTTGACTTCCTTCTTCAATCTATCTTATGCCAATTTGTAACTAGCCTTCTTTTTTCCACCATTCCTGCAAATGATCCTCCTCAATCTTCTATCATCCTTGCGAATGACCTTCTCAATGATAGTCTCTAAGTAAGTTCACAAAACAAGTAGATATCGACCAAATCATAGAGGTAAAACACACTAGCTACTAAATGCTTACAAAATAGGGAAATTATGGGAGAAAACCAAACAAGGTGACTCTAACCCTCTATTTGGTAAAACACCTAATAATCTAGCTATCCACCAACAACACAAGGTAAAAATGAGTGTTAAATGTGATAATAAAATATACAAATACCACCTCATCAATCTCCACTAAAGGGTTGACCAAGGCAAACACACTAAGTTAGTTCAATGGTTGAATATGACAACTCCAAAGAAGTCAAGATAGGGAAGAATCTTCCAAACACTGTGAGAGAAAATGTGATATTAACGCTTAGAAAATATATAACCTCATTCGCCTTGTCAGTACAAGAAATTGAAAGCGTTGAGCTCTCCATCACCACATACACTATCAATATAGACTCATTATTCAAGCCGGTCAGATAGAAGCTGAGAATATTTGCACACAGCAGACAGAAAGCCACAGAAGCCAAGATCAAAACACTAGTACAAGAAAGAATTCTCTCAGAATTCATATACCTAACCTAGCTAGCTAACCCTGCAAAAAGAAAATGCATGATGGTGAATGTGCATCAACTACATGGATCTCAACATATATTTCCCAAAGGATTTATACCCCTTACCTAAGATTGATCAACTGGTTTAAGCTATCTGAAGATATGAAGCTAGGGTCTTCCTAGACTCCTACAAATGATGACACCAAATTCAAATGAATCAGGAGGATGTAGAAAAAACAACATTCATAACCAACTTTGGAGCATACTACTATGATAAAATGCCCTTTAGACTGAAGAACACATGATTAACCTATCAGTGGACACACGTTAAATAATTATCTCACTAGGTTGGCCAGAACTTGGAAATACATGTAGACGACATGGTCATTAAAAATAGAACCCTCGAGGAATTCCCAAAAGACATGAAGGAAACACTAATCACAATTGAGTCAAATAGAATGAAGCGTAATACAAAAAAAAATCCACCATCGGAGTCAGAGCAGGATTGGATTTAATGTATTGTCAAAGGAATCAAAGCTAACTCAAAAAAACAATATTAGAAATACAAACACTACTACCACCCCGGTTAGCAAAAGGAGTTTAAGTTCTCACCGACTACTTAGCTATTGTCACCTGCTTCATTTCTAAAGCAGTAGAAAAATATGTGTCTCTTTGATGACCTACAGAAAGCATCAAAGTTCTCATAGACAATAAACTACTAGAAAACAAACGACAAACTAAAAAAGCTACACCATTTTCCGCTACTATTTGCTCATAAGCTGAGAGAAATCCTCTACTTATACCCAGAGGTATCGACACAAGGTGTTAGCTCTGTCCTAGTGTCACAAGAACCAGGACGCCAAGTGCCCATGTACTACATTAGCTTAAGCCTGCAGGACGTTGGGAAGAACTACTCAGCTAAATAGAACTTCATCATCGCACTTATCCACTTAGCCAGGAGACTCTGGTCGTATTTTAAAGCCCATCTGATTGTGGTGTACACGGACCAGCCAGTCAAGCAAATCTGCCTGAAACCATAATCGTCCAGCCACCCAAGGAAATTGGCCAGTGAGCTAGAAGAGCATAAAATCACATTCCACCCTAGAACAGAACTCAAAGGCCAAGTCGTAGCTAACTTCCTAGCGAACATGACGGAAGAATTAGACCGGACCTAGTAACAAGCGGCAATGGGACAGATCCCAAAGGAGAAGATAAATTTAACAAGAGCGCTTGGACACTCTTTTGTTGATGGGGCATTATCAAAAGAAGGATGTAGAGCTGGACTAATTTTAATTAGCCTAAAAGGAGACGAGCAAGACTAGGCACTCCATTTCCAATTATCGCTTATGAACAACAAAACTGAATATGAAGCCCTCATAAATGGTATTGAATTAGTTCTTAGAATGAGGGTATAGAGTGTCCACATCCAAAAAGATTCCCAGGTAGGTGCTTGTAGACTATATTCTTAAGTACCAAAACATGATGAGGCAACTTATCCGCTAGTTCGATTACTTAAAAATTACACATCCCTCGCTCAGAGAACACTAAAGAAGATATGGTAATCAAGATTTCAACCTCATACTACACATCCCTTCAGAAAGAGAAGGTTGTCCTGGTAGAAATAATACCAACCTATAGGGCAACATCTACAACAATGGCGCAAGTACCAGAGGATGAACAAAGATGGATAAGATGCTTCATACAATAACTCGAGATCAGTGCCTTACCAATGGACATAGAGGAAGCATGAAAATTGAGTTTAGGTCTCATTCGTACAGCTACTCAAACATCATCTTGTACAAAAAAGGGATACCTCACACCCTTGCTCAGATGCATAGGGCCCCGTGAGTCTGCACTCATTGTTAGACACATGCACGAGAGATGGTGTGGATCACACCAAGGAGCTAGAGCCCAGGCTAAGAAAATACAACAATCAGGGTACTATTGGCCGATCATGTTTGGATATGTGCATGCCTTTTTCCATAAATGCAGCACCTGCCAACACAGTGTCATGGTCCGAAAAACCCCCCTAATTTCAGACAATGGAAGTCTATAGTTCTTAGCTATTTAATAATTGTGGAATAAACATTGTAGGACATTTCCCAATTGGCTCATTTGGAGAAAAACTTCTCATCCTCTAAGCTGACTGCTTCACTAAATAGGTAAAAGCAAAACATCTAAACAAGATCATAGCCAAAGCAACAATCTCATTCATCTGGAAGAAGATATTATGGTTCTTTGGCAAACCAAAGATCATAATCTCGGACAACTAGATACAATTCGCAAGTGGAACCTTCAATGAGTGGTTTCGTGACTTGAGTATAAGTAAAAAGTTCACCTCAGTAGCACACCCCCAAGCCCACGGTCAAGTCGAGGTCAATTACTGGACCACAGTCTAGGGGATCAAAAAACAACTAAAAGAGAAGTAGATACAATGGGTCAAAGAAATACTGACAATCCCCTGGGCACACTGGGCCATGCCAAGAACACTAACTTTGGAAACACCCTTTAGTTTAACATATGGATACGAAGTGGTCATCCCCGCAGAAGGATCAATCCCCTACCTAAGAATCATCGGCTACAATGATGAATGATATCAAGAAGGCTTGAGAGTGACCATTGATATCCTTGAAGAGTGACAGAAAATTGCAACCGTCAGAGAAGCCAAGTACAAGCAGAAGATCACAAAGTCGTATAATGACAAAGTCCGCACAACCACTTTCAAGGTAGGGGACTTAATCCCAAGGAAGAAAAAAACTAGCCTAGGTGAAAAACTGAAGAGCTATACCCAAAGTGGGAAGGGCCATACAAAACCACAGAGGCATACAAATCCAACAGTTACTCTATGGCTCGAGTGGACGAGACAGCTATTCAAAAAACGTGAAACTTAACCAATATTAGGAAATACCAAGTGTAAACCCAGGGTTCCTACATGGACGTATTGTACATAGTCTCGATATCATCGGAAACCAAGGAGTCCAAAAGCTTGAGGCACAAAATGATCGTGCTAGTACATACATAAATGAAAACATCTTTTCGAAGTTAAAGCATAGTGTCAACAAATAAGTGTAAATGCCCCACCCCATGACTTAAGTAGGAAATCCACATGCAGCCTCAAAAAATAAGGGCAAACACCCCACCACACGACTTAAGCTGGAAAATCACATGCGGCTTTGCAAAATAAGGTCAAATGTCCCATCCCACAACTTGAATTGGCAAATCACACACGAATTAGTAAAATAATGGCCAACGCCCAACCATGCAACTTAATCAGGAAAATCACTTACGGTTTCTCAAAATAAGGGAGTATACTCCACCGCGCAAATGAAGAAAGAAAATCACCTGCGTCTTCGCAAAATAAGGGCATACGCTCTACCCTACGACTCAAGCAAGAAAATTATCTCTGCAAAAATAATTGCTACACCCCACCTCCTAACTTATGGAGGGGCATTACCTATGTCATAACAAGTATGCTCCAAGCACATATGGGACAAATCCAACACTAAAAATTTGGATCCGGGAACCACCATAACCGGATGACATAAAAAAATGTAAGCAAATACATAAGTATGAAGTTACAAATCCTGGACAACCGCCCAAAAACTGGGGAACCTAAGTTACAATTTTTTTTCTATTCCTACAATCACTAACTTATTCTTCAACTTCTGAGATGCTAGCAAGAAACCTTTCCATGTGCATATAAGCGGGATAGCTTTTCTGGCCCAACAACTACATCCTAGCTAGTTGTTTATAATATGCTTACCAATCCTCAATCGGTCTGTATTCCTCACAATTAAGCTGAAAACTCATCAGTCATACAATTTTGTGATTTCTATCCATGAATCGACACAAAGCGGCATTATCACCTTTAAGATTTTTGATATATAATGATATCTCCAGACGTATGTCCATGAAATCTGGAACCACCTAATTCCCACCGTAGACTCTGCATAACTAAGAACGAGCATAGGACATCATCACCATTACTGATTTCATAGTTTACCACTATGAAGCTCTATTTCTCGTCAACTAGATGCTTATTGGCCTCTTCTAAATACACGTTCAACGCTACCCGCGAGTCATACTTAGTCCGCCACTCTAGAGCAGAAGCAAGCGGATGATAACTCCATCTTCACAATGTTCAGATTTTCATACGCCTTATCCACATGGGCTAATGTCTTGTCCAAGATCTTACCCTTATACTAAAACTCGTCAACATTGAACTTCAACACTCTTTCCATTCCCCCTTCTTCTAAAAGAGCCTCTCAAACTCGTCCCACTACTGGCCCGCACAACACTCAACTCTTGATAATCATCCTCTCATTAATTGATACATACTTCGTAAGCACCTTCCTGGTCCTAAGCCGATTGAAGATCCAAACACCATAATAGTGCATCCTATACAAATTCCCCAACCCTAAACACCCACTATTCCCTTTGAGGTGGCAAGTAAAACGACCCCATAAATTTTGTCAACCCCTCAATAGTATCTAAACAACATCATATAATTGTAATCGTGACATGTCATTCTACCTACCCTAGGCTTGGAGCTAGCAAGGGCTCTATAGACAGGGACATCTGATCCAGACCTAGAGTCCATAAGCTTTGATAAAGATCTCCCCACAACAATGGATTGAACTAACCTCGCAAATCAGTATATCATTGAGCGTGAAGTGCAGACAAATTTCAAGAAATCACAAATAGAAGAAAGCCCGAGAAGTGATCTATCACCAATATTAGAAGACCATCTATTAGTCATGACAGCTACCAACTAAAAATTAAGAAATTAACGAATCAGTTACAAATGAAAATAATGTTGTCACTATGTTACAAGATTCTCAGAAAAATGAATACATCCACTACACTAGTCCTAAAAGCATAGGAAATTTATCCATAACCCGAGCATCCAAGGATGATGTCCCCTTATTCTCCACACTAGCTTCATCCAAAAAGAGTGAGTTATGGTGCCGAATATCCGTGGTACATGAACGAAGCTCCTCTAAGCCAAGCAGAGTGGGCAAACCCTCCAAATAATCAATCTGAGGAAACGAACATTCAGTGTCACCCACCTTCAAACAATACAATTGATCCATCTCACAATAACATCAGTCAAGACCTCGCTTTTATAATTGACATAAGTGGAAACTTTCACATAAGGCCCTGGATTAGATTGCCTTAACTGCTCATACCCAAAATACTTCCCAAGATGACATGCAACACCCGCAATATCACCAACAAAATCATAGAACCCTTGAGTATTCAACAACTGGTGAACCAATGACCTAGAATAACTAGGTCTCCTAAAGTCATCAGCTTTCAACAGAGCAATCTCACATCTGTGTTGCAAACACCTCATCTTCAGACGCAAGAAGACGCTCACGTACTCTCTCAAGATGGATCTCAACCTCATCAACAATCGTAAGAGCTGGCCTAAGTTCCATCAAGAGAAGCCCTATGGTGGATAAATCATCGAC
>JAULKK010167196.1:0-16412 GCA_032355705.1 Rubia peregrina | reverse complement strand
TGTTAGAGTAATAGTCTCACATTGGTGGTTGACAGTCATATAACTCAGTATATAAGATCACTTCTTCCCCCCACATAGTACCAATTGGTTTTATGAAATGAGCCCATGATTCTAATATGGTATCAGAGCAAGTTCTGATCCTAAACCCTAAATTTTTATTATTTTTCTTCCACCTCCCCCTCTTCTGTTTCAGGCAAACGTACATAAATTTCAGCAAAATTCAGCCACATTCTAGCATCTCCGGTAGCATTCTATCTTCGACGTTTGGTTTGTCTCTGAGAGGCGGCCATTTTCTCTCCGATTTTGATCTCCCCTGGTGTATTGCTCGTCATCGGCAATGACGCTTCTCCAAACAATCCGGTGCATCTTTGTTCGGCGATCTTGCAAGCGCGGATCCACAGAGAAAGTTCACCGATCTACGAGAATGTTAATATATTTTGGCGAGGACGTTCTTCACCGATCTGTGACCTCCATTCATAGGGAAAGTTCCAGGATCCGGCATGATTTTCATCTCCAGGGAATTCAGTTCAGCACGTGCACATGACGCGCCCATTTGCTGAAGAAGGAGCAAGTACTGCACGCGTGCGTCGACTTCATGGATCTCCCAGCACATGACCGTCACGCGCGTATCGGCTGCTGCTTCTTGATCGCGCATTGCGCGCATTTTCTTCCTCCAGTGTCCTCGCTTCTTGACTGCGCATTTCGTGCACTTTTACCCAACTTTTCTTAATCTCCGGCTATCTTTATACATTATAATTATGGCATTTTCCCATTCAAGCAAATTTAAGTACCTTGGGTCAAATTGGGTGGTGGATTCTGGCGCCACAAAATACGTGGCATCGTCCCTTACTGTTGTTGATTATGTTACACCTTATCATGGTTCTTCCAGCGTATATGTTGGTAATGGTTCTCAACTCCCTATTACTCATGTTGGTGATTCTCGAATTTCTAAATTCTTATCTCTTTATGATGCGCTTATTGTGCCTGGTATCACTAAAAAAATTCTCTCGATTAGCAAATTAACGCGAGATTTAAATGATGTTGTCTGCTTTGATGATCGCTCATTTATTATTCGACATAAAATTACTAGTGAAACCTTGGGTCACGGTCATAGTGAAAATGGACTTTTATATTTTAGACTATGGGGCATCTGTTTTACTGTCTACTATGGAGTCTAATAAGTCATGTGTGTCCTTTGAAATATGGAATGCTCGACTTGGTCATGTTCCGCATTTCGTTATTGCTGGTTTGCGTGCTTCTGGATCTTTAGCTGCCTCATCGATTTTGTCTAAACCCACCCTTTGTGAATCATGTGAAAAGGCTAAAGGGAAACGTTTATCTTTTCATTCAAATGATAAATGTGCTTATAGGGTACTTGATCTGGTTCATTGTGACTTATGGGGACCTTCTCCTATTTTATCTGCTAATGGTTTCTCCTACTATGCCATTTTCATTGATGATTATTCCCGACTCTCGTGGTTTTATCCGATGCACCGTAAGTCTGATTTCTGGGATGTTTATCGCTTATTTGAGGATTTTGTGGAGAACCAGTTCTCTTCCACAACTAACTTGTTTCAAAGTGATGGGGGGAGACTGAGTTCTTAAATGGTCGTTTACGCTCTCACTTTCAGACAAAGGACATTCACCATCAGATTTCTTTCCCGTGTACTCCTGAGTAGAATGGTCGGGCTGAGCGCAAGCACCGCCACCTTGTTGAGATGTGCCTGTCTATGTTATACCACTCTCATGTTCCTCTCACTGGCCTCACGCATTTGCTGCAGCTGCTTATACAATAAATCGACTGCCCACTCCTGTTCTTGGCGGATGATCACCATATGAAGTTATTAATGGCCGAGTTCCTATATACATGAGCTTCCATGCATTTGATTGTCGTGTATACCCTTATCTTCGTCCATATGGAGCTCACAAACTCACCCTTCGTAGTTTGCCTTGTATCTTTCTTGGGTACGACTCCCAGTACAAGGGATATCGATGTTTGGATCCTACGTCTGGAAAGACTTATGTCACCAGACATGCTCGGTTTGACAACACTTTCTTCACTTATGCCGCTGGTTCTGCTTCAGTGCCTCCATCCTCTCTAGATGTCTATACTTTTTTGGATCCCACCGATACATCAGCTGATATCCCTACTTCTACCACTGTGGTACCTCCTCCTACTCGGCTTGTCACTTCAGTTTCCAGCTCTCCTGGCTCATTGACTCCGACACCCTGTTCTATCTACTCTACCGATTCAGACCACCCAGTGGCTGCTCCGATGCATCCTACTCCACATATATCACCTTTGATAAGCTAACCTGGTTCTCCGACCAGCCCACGCGGTTCATCGGCCACTTTACCGGCCCCTTCGCCGGCCGCTACTGCTCCTCTGATCTCTCCACATCAGCCTCGCACTCATCAGATGGCTACTAGGTCAGCTACTGGTGCTATTCAGTGTAGGGATTATTCATACATTATCGCTTATGGTCTTACTGCTGCTCTACTTGCTCAGTCTGAGCCCCCGTATTATCACACTGCTCTTCAGGATCCGACTTGTGTTTCTGCCATGAATGACGAGATGGCTGTTCTTCGTGGCCAACACGCTTGGGACTTGGTGCCTCGACCTTTGGATGCTAACATTGGCTCCAAATGGGTCTATAGGCTCAAGTATTAACCAAATGACACTATTCATCGTCATAAAGCTAGACTTGTGGCATAGGGTTTCTCACAGATTCAAGTTTTTAACTTTGACGAGTGGAAATAACCAAGTGAAGAGAGAAATATCATCCACAAATAAGGCATAATAAGAAAAACCATTCGATGAAAAAACCAGAGAGGGACCCTCAAAGCACAATGTATTAAATTGAGTACATGCGCATCACGTTTATGGTTCTTAGCAAAAGCTAACAGTTGACCTTTCGCCATAACACAAGGGGCGCATGTCTGAGGTTTAGGCAATAAAAAGGAAATAGAAAGTAAACTAGACTTCTGTAAAATGGAAATAACTGCAGTCGGTACATGTCCTAGGCGAGGGTGCCAAAGCTCATAAGATGTCGGTCATTTATTCTACTACAAGCAAGAAACTAGTTCCACCTTGCCTCTGTCCAAAATGTAAAGGCCACCTTCACTGTGTCCCCTGCCCACGATTTCCTTGGAAGCTTTGTTTAGAATCACAAAGTTCTGATTATTAAAGGTGACAAAAACATTTAAAACCCTGGTTAGTTTACTAATAGAAAACATATTCTTAGTAATCGCAGGAACAACCGGAACATCAGATAAACACAAATCATCATAAATATGAGAATCACCAATATGAGATATCTGAATAGTGGCATCAT
This sequence comes from Rubia peregrina, assembly GCA_032355705.1. NCBI lineage: Eukaryota > Viridiplantae > Streptophyta > Magnoliopsida > Gentianales > Rubiaceae > Rubia > Rubia peregrina. The sequence goes on along the minus strand of JAULKK010167196.1, from coordinate 13,077 downwards.
TACTAACCGAAACATGAGAATTACAAGGAGTGACACTCTCTAAGCCGGATGCCAAAGATGCCATATGACTAGTGGCACATGAATCAATGTACAAATCAGAAGTGCGAGCAGATGTCTCTAACTACAACGATGACAGAAAATTTTCAGCCAAATGGGTCGAGTGAGATGGCGAGTCTGGGTCATCATTTTGTAACAAGTCGCAGCAAAATGACCGGGCCAACCACACCAAGTGCAGTGCGGCCAACCACGACCTGAACCAGAACCATCAGCTGCGGACTGAGCAGGCCTGCCGCCCCTGCCACCTCAACAGCCACCGAATCTGCCCCCACTGATTGTGCATGAACTGTACGAGCTACCGCCCCTCGCCGGGGCATGATCCCACGCTCGAATCGCTGAGGGTTGTTCGCTTGCAGCGAACGCAACTGGGTCTGATGTCGATACTGAATGACCCTGTAAATTCTTCAAAAATGACCTGTGGTTTTTGGAACGAGACAGAATATCAACATATAATGGCGCAGGGGAAGAATTAATCAATGGGGCAGAAAATTATTTGAATTCGATACCAAGAGCACTTAAAAACCAAAAAAAATTGACTATCATTCGTAACCGAAGAACCCATAAGAGACAACTGCTAAAAAATACCCTTAAATTGGAGATGAAGTTCATGGACAGTACCAGTCTTGCATATACCATGGGCATCAGCACAAAGACGGAGAAAGGTAAATGTACTGTTGTTCTAAAAAATTGTGGCAATGCTATCCCAAATTTCCTTGGTAGTTGAACAATCTGAAATCTCTACGAGGGCTTCAGGTGTGAGGAAGGAGAACAGAAGACTACAAACCCTTTGATCTTCATTGATCCATTGATCATATTCCTCTTTGACCTTCTTGTACGTAGCCTGTGGATCAGCTTTAACGCCACATGGGGGAGACAATGTGACGATAGAGAATGAGAAAGATGGGTGGGCCGGTGGCGAAGGAGGAACAGTTGGACATGGATTCGATCCGTCGACAAAATCGAAGAGTTTCTGAGGCTTAAGAACATGGCCAACTTAATGTTTCCAGAGAAGATAGTTAGAGGAGGTGAGTTTAATCTGCATCATATGAAGAAGGGTGTTGTAAGACAATTTTTCACTGGCCATGATGAAGGGTGGCACCAGAAAAATTCGCCGGAGAGGGAGGGGGAGAAAGTCGGCCGCTGGAAAAGAAAGAGAGAGTCTGCTGAATTATTTTTTGGGTTTCTGGAAGTTGGATGAGAATTCTGCTCTGATACCATGATACAATGTATCTGGCGTAATGAATGTTGTCATATTGAAAAAAAAATAGAGTACAAAAGGAATGATAGTACTAGTATAACTCTAGTCTAGTAAAAAAGTCTATCTATAACCAATCAAATGTAATCAGAAACCTGACTTATTCTAACACAATCTGCACATTTACTATATAGCAGTCAAAGTTGTTGAACTTTGACCGCATATTTGAATAGATATATGAACAATAATATTATCGTATGTGATATTGTTAGATTCATCGAAACATGTAGTTTTTAAATATCAACTTTTTTACATGTTGTTATTATCCATAAGTACATATATTTATAGCCAAACATGTGTCTTGGAGACCGTGAAAAAGATTCCGTGCAAATTCATCTAGGACAGAGAGAGTATGTATACTTCAGTAAGTGCACATATAATACTGAGATAATTCAAAATACAAAAACAACCTTAATTACTTTACATAAGTGGAAATTAAATCCTAAAAATAGATAAACCGCTTTACCCGCACGGGTTACAAGTCTATTTTGTCACCCCCTACTTAGAATGAATGAATGCATTATAGTGGAAAAGATCAAAGCTGCATACCGAGTTGATAGAATGTAAAAATCACAAATAATTATGGCTGTGTGGATTGATATATATATATATAGTGAGTACAAAGGGTATACAAGACCTAAACAAATATGGAACAGAAAATATAAAAAACCAATTAGAAAGGGTATTTCTTTCTTATCTCGATTACCCCCTCTCAAGTGAAGCGTGAGACTGGTCACAATGCAAAGTTTGGAATGCAAGAACTCAAACTGAGGACGAGGTAAACCCTTTGTAAAGATGTCAACTGTAGGCCCGTAGAAACATGAGCAACCTTGAGCTTACCAGAAGACACCATCTCACGCACAAAATAATAGTCAATATCAATGTGCTTGGCTCTCTTATGCGAAACCGGATTCTGAGTAAGAAAGAAAGAACTATTATTATCACACAGCAAAACAAGAGGCACACGAGTCGATACACGTAAATCCCAAAGTAAATTCATCAACCAAGCTAGTTCCGCAACAGTATTAGACAAAGCCCGGTATTCTGATTCTGAACTAGAATGAGAGACCGTAGGTTGCTTCTTTGCACTCCATGAAACCATGTTTCCACGAAGAAAAATTACATAACTATATGTAGACCTACAAATCTCAATATACAACGAGCCCAATTAGCATCAGAATAACCTAAAAATGGTATAGCGAGCAAATTTACGCGAAACTGAAGACCATAGTGGAGAGTACCACGTACATAGCGTAAAATTCAAGTAACAGCCTGGTAATGGTCATCAGTAGGAGCCTGCATGTACTGACCGACCGTGTTCATAGCATAAGATAAGTCGGGGCATGTAATCGACAAATACAGTAGTGCACCAACCAAAGAGCAATAAAATGTTAGATTTCTGAAATGGCTTACCAGAAGAGCTCGAGAGCTGCGAAAATGCAACAAATGGGATAGCAACAGGCACCAAATCCTGCATTCCGGCGCAAAATAAAATGTCCTTGGCATATCTGGCCTGACTAAGGAATAAGCCATCTGAAGTACGAACAACCTCCAAACCCAAAAAATACTGTAAGGTGCCAAGGTCGGTAATCTTGAATTCCTGATTAACCCGATCAATAAACTTCCGAATGAGATGACCATCAGTCCCAGTGAGAATAATGTCATCAACATAAACCAGCAAATAAAGTAAAGAGGCACCCTGTGAAAAAACAAACAAGGAAGTATCGACAGAACTACATACAAAACCTAGGCCAACCAAAAAAGAACTGAAACATTGAAATCAAATATGAGGAGTTTGTTTAAAACCATAGATAGTCTTGCGTAAACAACATACAAAATCAAGACTCATCGAGTGTTTGTAACCAGCAGGCTGCTCCATATAAACAAGGGAATCAAGAACACCATTTAAAAATGCATTCTTGACATCAAGCTGTCATAAAAGCCAATTTCGAGTGACAGCAAGAGATAAAACAGTACGAACAGTAAATGTTTTCACCATCGAACTTAACGTATGATCATAATCAAAACCATGTAATTGTGAAAACACTTGAGCAACTAACCTGGCTTTGTGTCGGTCAAGAGAACCATCAGACTTGTATTTTAAACGGTACACCCATTTGGAGCCAACAACATTTACATGTGGAGGATGCAGAACCAACTCCTACGTATGTTAAGCGCGAAAAATAACCATCTCTGAGTTCATAGAAGCAACTCATTCAGGATCCTTGATAGCAGAGTGATGACTACGATTCTCGGTCTTTGCAAATAAAGTACTCAATAAACTAGAAATATCATAATCAGAAAAATCTTTGTATCGTAAAAAACCAGTGAGCAAATGAGTAGCCATCGAAAGTCTAGAAGATGGACCCATACTCAGAGATGGCACAGATCCCGAGGAGGACTTGGAACCCAAGGACTAAGTCGGTGATCTGACAGGAGACGAAGATAGCGAGGCTGGTGAAGCTAGGCTCACCAAATCAGCTGGAGAAGCCAGGTGACGTCTGGGCAGGGAGTGCGTGAAGCGTAAGCGCAGCCAGGGTGGCTGACACATAAAGCGTACGTGTGACAGGGGTGGCCGGGCGTGACTCAGCGGTAGTGATTGAACTGGCAGCGGTGGCTACTATCGATCATGTTGTTGGTCACCCTGTGACAGACATACACATGTTTATGAAGAACCCTGAGCTTTCGGTGAAATCTGTAAATTTAAGTCTTCTAAAATAATGGGTGATTTTGAAGAAGAATATGGCTCAAACATCTCCGATGGAACTGAAGAAGACTCTAGAAAACTGAGAAAAATCACAACAAAAATGACATAATAGGAGTAGCTAGCTCGAGAGACAACATGTGAGGGTCCCCAAAGATCACAATGAACTAAATTAAGTATGTGTGGTGCGCGTTTTAAATTATCACTAAAAGAAAGACGCTTGCCTTTATCTATCTCACAAGCAGGACATAAACGAGGTTTAGGCAGCAAACTAGTAACTGACAAACATCATAAGTACGAACAACCTCAAAGACGAATAATGGTGTGCGTCACATGACCCAATCTACTCTGTCAAAGTTCAAAAGATGCTTTAGAAGCACTCGATGCAACAAAAGCAGATAAAACAGCACCACCACAATCCAAAACATATAACGATCAATATGGTCTTTGCCAATAACATCTCAGGTAAACTTATTCAAATTAGTGAAAGAAGAATCATCAAAATAAATAACGACACTCATATTCTGAGTCAACTTACTCATAGATAGCATTTTTTTTAGTAATTTGCAAAACCACCAAAAATCAGGCAAGGATAATGAATCAGAGACTCGAGAATAACCAACATGGGTAATGTTTAGAGCTGAACCATTACCAACAATAACATGAGTGTTACCAGAATAAGAGTTACGCGTTCAAGAGCGGACTGAGAAGAAGTCAAGTGGTTTGTCGCACCAGAATCAGTTATCCGGCAAATATTCGGAGGAACATGTGGTGGAGAAGTAGGAAATGAGGCTCGAGAAACCATGAGAAAAATAGAAGCAACATGACCAAATTTTTTACACCACTCACACTGCAACTAGTACAATTCATTGTGCAGTTTAGAACAAGAAAAATTAACATGGCCCAAAGCATAACACCATTGACACCGTGGTTGATAAAAAAGAGCCATAATATAAGAGAAACCGAACTAGTTTTTAAAATCGGTGCTGACGAGGCTATGACTGGGTGCTGATGAGGCACTGAATGGGTGCTGCAGATATTGCGAGTTAGTTAATAAACTTGCGATAGCTTGCTTTAACTCACGAAAAGACCTTCAACTCGCGATAAATTGACAATGGTAAAGTCTCCTTTGTTGAAGAGGTGTGTTCGGCGCACACGCTCAAAGGAGAAGGCTTGCGGAGATTCACACGCGAAAGTAGTGACGCGCATATGTGGCTCACGCTCCCTTCTTTGCTGGAGTAATTGCAGAAGATGACCGGGATATATTGAACGGCGGTGGAAGAGAGCAACGGTGGGAGATGGCCGATCGGAAAAAATAATGGAAAGTTTGGTAATTTCGGAAAGAATAGATAAAAGGTAGAATTTTAGAGAGACCTGACTGATACCATGATAGAATATAAAACTCACACATAATTGTGGCTTTGTGTATTCATATATGTAGTGAGTACAGATGATATAGAAAGTAGAAAATTATATATACAAAATCAACCAGAAATGATATTCTTTTCTAATTGATTTGCAACTATATTATATTATGAGAAAAAAATGATTGTTTTTATTTATCTTTTCTTTGTTTGCATTTAGTATTTTCAATCATTTTAACTTAAATAAAACATTCTAAACAGTAAGATGTCAATTTTAAATTACGTTATCTATCATGCAAACTTGTATTATCACGACATTTTCCTTCTGGGTCCTTCATGTGTTTTATCATTACATTTTTGTTACACGTCTTTCTGCTCCTGCTCTCCATTGATCAGCAAATCAAATTCATCGATAGTAACCATAACTGAGTATGAGAAGTGTGAAAGTACTGCCCCCGAACTTATCCTCTCCAAAAAAAACCCATCTTCTCCAACAAGCCAAATCAAAATCCTAGCTTGGGGGCTACCTCCGCCACCAGATTCGACGGTCTGGCGGCCCTCACCCTAGCTATAGTGTTATTTTCTTGTCCTAATTGTAGTTTCTAACTTTAGAACTGAAATCGGCCGATGAAGGGAATGTTAACCATATCAAAAGTCAGAGAACAACCCTAGCCTTGACCTCATCACCGAGCGTAGAAGGCACAACCGGAGATGGAGAAGAAGCCCAACAATTCAAGGAAAAGATTGACCAGATGACGGAGCTCCCTCGCTTTCCAGGAAGACAAAGCGGTGGTCGTTCGTTGTTGCACGAAGAAGATGGTGGTCTTCTCACGGAGTTGGCGAAACCCAGTTCGGCATTTGCTCATCAGTGGGGCGCACAAATGGCTAGTGCAGGCAGCGCACTACCGCGGGTGGCGGAGCATAGCCACAGGAGGTGAAGTACATCGATGGAGGAGGCCACGACTTACCCCCAATGCCATCAAATATCAAAATTGTAAATATGGTAATTCTTTATTTAGTGGTGACTGACGAAAACGTCGCAGACAACGATTCATCATCGTGGGTCAGATCCGTCCGAATAGGGCGATGTCGGGTTCAAATCTGTAAAGGATGAACGAGGTCACCATTTTAGCTTAAATGAAATTATGCTGGTTTATAGTTCCTACTTTAGTTGGGCTGTTTTGTTCCCGGTCTCCCAGATCTTGTGCGTCTTTACCCCAATTTTAGCTCATTAGTAGTGTAGTTAGCCACCAAGGCAATCAGGGTGTTGTGTTCGACTGACCAGGCACAACTCGGGTTCTACCTCCCTAATAAATGATGGTCTTTAAGTCTCTATACGCCAAGTTGGCATGGAGCAAGCTCTAATACACCATATCAGTGTGGAGCTCAAGTGGGGAGGCTCACCTCACTCACTCTCAAGGAGCCAGTCATGTGGGATTTTATCCCACCTTGTAATAGATATGCATTTCTCATTTTATTTATGGTGCTCTACAGTTTATCAGCTCATCAAGTGTAAGAGAATAGACTAGTGTACTGCTAGTTTATCAGGTAAAAGTGAATGGACAAACACTGGTGATTGTGCATACAAACAACCACAAATGTAACATATTTTTATATATTAATGAGAATGAGCCCGACTATTTGCAAAAGAGAGAGTATGAGAATTGGGATAAGCGCACTATTTTACTTTAATAGTGCATTAGTGCCTGTTACTAAAAACTCTGGATCCATACCTATGTTACAAATTAAACTCACTCTTTTCATTTAGAGAAAAGTATAAACCTATGTTTTGGATGAAAGTGTAGAAATGACCTTGTAAAATATGAAAGTGTAGAAATAACCCTAAACTTCGTTGACCAAAATTTCAACGGTCAAATTGGGCAAAATGGGTGAAATGACCATTATACCCTTGAGTTAAAAATAACATAAATAAAAAGGACAGTATTTACCCACAACAACCTCACCTCTCACATCACTGATTTCTCCTCCTTGCACATCGTCATCTCTCATGGCCCAAAAATAATAAAATTATCTGCACCGCCACCGTACTTGCACATCAGAGTGCTTCCCATCGTTGTTTCTTCTCGCCTATTCACTGTCCTATGTGCAGCGTCATCTCACCGGAGATGGTGATTCTGGCGGCATGGAGATTGGGTTTTCGCTAGCGGTAGAGGTGGGTTCGGAGCTATGGGGCTGGGTTTTTGCAGATCCGGTTGGGGAGCTATGGGTCGGGTTAGGGATGGAGATTTGGTGGCAGGTTGACTTCGAGAGCTATGGGGCTAGGTTTCTGGCCTAAGGATGAGGCTATTAGCTTGTGTTGAGAGGTGGCGGGCGGAGGAGGAGTTGGGATTTAGGGTTATTGGCGGAGAGGTAGAGCTATGTGGTGGTTGTGGGCATCGCACAAGGAGAGGTGATGGCGCTGGTGGTTGTGGTGGTGCGCGGAGAAAGGTGGTGGCCAGGAAGAGGTGATGACATTAGTGGCCGTGGTGGTGCGTGGGGAGAGATGGTGGCGAGGGAGAGGTGATGACGTTGGTGGATGTGGTGGTGGCGAGGGAGAGGTGGTGGTGAGGGAGAGGGAGGGGTAGAGCTAGAGAAGGTGGGGTGGGCAATGGGGCTAGGGTTTCCGAGAGATGGGCGGTTGCAGCGGTGGTGGGCAATGGGTGGGATGAAGATGAAGAGGAAGAAGTACAGGGTATACTTGCCAATTACATTTTTAGTTTTGAGTATAGGGTTAATTTTTTATTTTCATATTTTGTCAACCGTTGACTTCATCAAGTCAACGCTGGAATTGGAAAAATGGGTATAATTGCACTATTTTACAATAACTTAGGGTTAGTTTTGCACTTTCAAAATTTAAAGGGTTATATCTGAACTTTCTCAATCTTATAGGATTATTTTTACACTTTTCCCTTTCATTTATATCAATCGCTCAGCCTCGCCGCCACCTCCTCTATGGCCAATCCTACCACCACCCCTATCACTCACAACCCAGCCGTCACCACCTCTTCCTCCGATCGCCGACCAAACCTACCACCACCCCTAACCTCATCACCACCACCTGTTCCTCCGACCGTGAAACCCCAGCCCTAGCCCCACGGTGAAACCACCCAGCCTCACCGCCACCACCTCTCCAGCCAATCTCGCCACCACCCCTACCAACCATAACCCCGCCGCCACCACCTCTTCCTCTGACCTTGAAATCCTAGCCCTAAACCAGTTCTAGTCTCGCCGTGAAACGGCCTAGCCCTGCCGCCACCACCTCTTCCTCCCGCCGTGAAACATAATCCCTAAACGCAAGCCCTAACCCCGCCATGAAATCCCAGCCCTAGACCTGCTGCGGCTCACCCTCACTGTCGCAGTGAAACCCCGGCCCTAAACCCATCCATGCCACCAACACCCCATCTATCTCAAACCAACACCGCGATGAGATTGACGCGACAAAAGTCATGCGATTACACCCTGACCGATAACGTAATTGAACGGCCGACGCGATGCGATTGAACGACCAATGAACAGCGTCGGCGAGAAAATAGTGGAGAAATGGCGTCGACGGGGAGAAGAAACGGCGTCGGGAAGCACATAGGAGAACAGTGAGAAGAAATGACGAAGAAAAGAGGAGAACGGCGAAAGAGAAGATATCGCTTCGAGAAGAAAAGAGGAGAAATGGCTGGATAATATTAGGGTTAAAGGCATCAAAGTCATTTCATATATTTTTTAAAAAAATTAATTTTTTCAAAGGGGGTAAAATAGTAGTTTCATATAATTTCGGCTAAAAATGGTCGGAATGAGTAATTTTGCACTTACGTCAACTAGGTAGGGTTATATTGACATTTTTAAATATTAAGAGATTATATTGACACTTATATCATTTAGGTAAGATTATAAAAGTATTTTAAAAAAAATACATAGATTGGCTTTCATCACAGTGTAGTGGCTGGAGGAGTGACAGAGATTGTTTTTGAAGGAGTCGACTAATTTATGGACAATGGACTTAGTCAAGTCTTACATTCATGTCGACAAATAAAAATCATATATATGTCCAAATCTAGTTCCAAATCCAACGACCGAAGTTTTCTGGAGTAAACAGTCTGTACATTACTACTCCATATCCGAAGTTGTTATTATTGAGAGGAAGTCTTCCGTATATCAGAGATTTTCATTGATTATAGGAATTTTACATGATTTTTGCGTTTTAACAGCTTTCTCATACCATTCCCTAAAATAAAAAATTTGATGAGAGAAAATTTATTTCCCTATATTTTTAGAAAGAGAAAAATATTATAGGGAATGAAAATTTAATGCAATTCCAATTGAAAGCATCAAATCTTAACACAATATTCATTTCTCTATTAAATTTAAGTCTCATATTTTCTTCATTTGTTTGCTCCTACTATAAAGTACATTCGGCTTTCAACAAAAAAAATTTAGAGAAAACTACTACAATCTTGAGCTCATGTGGGATCAATGACGGTACTAAGGGGGGTCGGGTCGGTGCGGCCGCCCCGGTTAGATTCCGATGATTAAGGGAGCAGTAGTTTTATCGTCTTCGTGTGTACCGGCTGAGCGAAATTGGTAAGCGAAGTAATAGATTCTGCCCCAGAAGAAATTGAGATGTAAAGAAGGCTTCACCAGGAAATTTCCGGATTTCAAAAGCTAGTAGTCGGAAGTTGTAGACAGCCAGAGTATGAACTATGAAGAAGGAGGTTTCATCAAATTTAAAAGGAAAGAAATGGGCTTAACTAATCTAGTGCTTAATATTGCAAGAAAAATAACTATGTTGGACATGTTTTTTCAAAAAACGAAGTAGCCCAATATATGCTTAACAATAGAACAAAATAAAAACTGGGCCGAAATGAAATTCATTTCAAATGAGTAATGTATTCAATTAAAATTCTGCATTAAAATAGTTTCCCCAAATCCCTAGTGTTACGACTATTATCATGTTATATGTTGTTAGATCCATTATAACATATATTTTATTTATTTATTTTATACACATAAATAAAGATATTAATTGTTATAAATTAATTAAGTTGACTTTCAAAAGTTAAAATATGTCAATTCATTTAGGACAGAGGGAGTATTAATTTTGTAATATGACGATTAAATCTATTTCGCTATGAAAAAAAATGCAATAACCCGTCCCTCCTGGAATGTTGGTATGGTTCCGCCACTGGGTGAGATGCTTCTTTATATGCTTTTTAGGAGTTTTATCAATAATGATTTGATTTCAATAATGATTTGTTTAGAGGGTTGAAATTATTTTCTTTGGTTTATAGTTTATAGTTTTTGAATTTCTTTAATGTTGTTACCTTTTATTTTAAACTGGATAAAAATATGCAAAGAATACGAAAAGAATACTAATTTTTAGTTAAATTATAACTTTTAGTTAAAAGTTGTTATATTGATTGTTTTTTTAAAAAAACTAACTGTTAATTTTTATAATATAAACATGGCCCACCACACCACACCATTGATACCATAATCGAGCTGAATGGGCCATTACAAAAAGTAGGTTAGGCACAAATATTAATTTTATTTAAACAATCGCTTCTTTGGAAGAAAAGAAAAGTGCAATCTGAATGTTGAATGTAAATTCTTGTGCTAGATAGTGAATAGATTGACCGTAAATTTTATATAGTTCATATATGAGTATGGTAAAAATGTGGCAAACTTTATTAATTTTTTTTAATGTTATTCACCTTTTAAATTGGGTGATTTTTTTTGAATGTTATTCGCCTAATTAATATCTAACTTATAGTTTTCAAATTGTTTTTAAAATCTAATTATCAGTTTTTGCAATATATTTTGGAGTGATTAAAAATCAACTCTTAACTTTAAATTAAAAGACAATTATAGTACATTAAATGCCAGATAATATAAAATAGGGCAACGGATAGAATTGAATCTAAAAAATATAGGGAATATTGATTTTCATTCCATAATTTAGAGAAAAAATTGGAAGCTGTTGACCTTGCTCTGAACCAAACAATCGTCTTTATTTTCTGCTCCTTCGGGGACACTCCCTCCATATAATTATACATATCTTGACTTAGGATTTGTTTTATTAATTTTGTCCTATACTAAGGCTACTTTCTCAATGATCTAAATCAAACTAAATTGATTTGAATAGAATAAACTAAATTTATTTGAAATAGTAATAATATGACTAAGGTTCTGTCCAATTGGGTTTAATTTCATCACATTTCATTACCAATAAACTAAATTCAGCATCAATGAACTAAATTCAAAACAAATAAACTAAATTCAACACCAGTAAATTCAGCATTGAAAGAAAAATTAATAAACAAATATTCATTTGGCTTCTCGATAGTCATTGGTCAAGTAATAAGTTTAAAAATATAATATGTTATGCGTACAACATCATTTTGGAAGTCATTCTTTTCATTTTTTGAAAAAAATAAACTACTAAACAAATTTCAATTCACACCAAAAAATTCAATTCAGCACAAATAAATAAAACTCAATATCAACAAAATAAATCCAGCACTTAAATTAAATTCAACGTCAAATAAACTCAACTGAACAAGACCTAAATAAAACAAATTTCATCAAATTAATTTTTTATTGAACTGAACTGCTTTGAACTTACTCTGCAGATAAAAATGCCTAATTTGCTTCTCTCCACACAAATTCATGTTCATACATTAATTAAATTTAATTTTTCCAGCCCACTAATTAAATTTAATTGAATTCCATTCCATTTAAATGAGTACATACATCAGACCATTCACCAGCCCCTTTCTGAGGATCCAAAAGTCAAACTAGATGTACTAACCCTAGTATCATAATCAGCGTTTAGCAATTAATAAACACAATTTAGCACTTAGAGCATCTCCATTGGAAGAGTTAATTTTGGGGGTTTCTAATTGATGGTCTTACTTAAATTTTCATCTCTAATGGTACCATCACAATTCCAACTTCAGGGTGACATGTCAATTATTGGTCCATCCATATTTATGAACTCCTATTAATTTTTTTTGGAAAGAGAAATGAGCGTTCCAATATGAGCTTCTCTACATAGAAGTTCTAATTGACTCTGTCTAAAGAAAAGTGTATCATGTCATATTGTTGTTTTCATTTGACCTTGCAGTGGAGATGTTTTTTTTGGGGTTGATGGCCTACCAATAATTGCATTGAAGATGCTCTTGGCAGCTGCACTCCTGGAGAGTGTTATTTGTTTAAGCTCACTAATTATAAAAGAAAGACTTGCTCATTGATTGCATGCATTTATGACATTTTCTCCCATTCACACAAACAAACGTGACAACTCACCACATACTCCTTCCACACTTGAGGAATATACTCCGTACGTTATGTTATTTTTTTAAAACAAATAGTAGGACCATTCTCATTAAGATATAGAAATGGTCTACAATTTTAGTGATAAAAATAATACTATTACTAGTCTAATGGCTATTACAATTGATGCACTAATGAATTATTGAAAAACCATAACTAAAATGAGAAAAAACATATCTATTACAAGGTAGGATGAATGAACTCTCACATAGATGTCTCACACAGTTTGAGTGTGGTGGCCTCTCACTTGAGCTCCACACCAACATGGTGTATCAGAGCATGCTTCATTTCAACCTGGCTTATAGAGACTCATAGACCATCATTTATTAGGGGGGGAGAACTTCTCCGAGCTGCGTCTGGTCAGTCGAACGCAA
>JAULKK010167092.1:0-16413 GCA_032355705.1 Rubia peregrina | reverse complement strand
ATTTAATGGTGCGCTGATACACGGACCTGTTAATCCAGGCAATCATACATTATGCTTCCTGAGAAGATTGGGTAAGAAGGCAACCACCACCCAGGTAACTTTTGCTTAAATCACTTGTGTCATGGGATGGAAAATGCTTCTTTTCTGTCTTGATCGTTCCTTTGAATAAAATGCGATGGTATTTCGAGTGAAATTTGCTAAAAACTGTTGAAAAGAAGATGGTAGATCATATGCATAAAACAAGAAGCAGGATGTGAAATTTTTTAACATTCGGCATGCACAATAATTCTGATAGTTTTATTTAATGGGTGATGGAAACCATTTGTGTATTCCTTGGTGAGGACTTTGTGAATTATGTTTGCTAATCATCTAGTAGGAGTCAAAATGCAGGCAAAATTTGTATCGTAGAATGTCTGTAGAGCTTTGGATGGTAACTTGTACTTCATTTAGGAATAGTGGAACTAGCATCTTGCCCAATTCCTAGCACTTGAGATGCCTGATTTCTCGAATACACAATGCTAGGATTCCTGGATTAATTTTGTGTGTTAATTTTATCAGAATGTTCTAAGCAATGTGATTGCTGGAATGGGGATCGTCAGCGCTACTTTGGGCACCTACACTTCATTTGCGGAACTTGCCAAACAGTACTGAAGTTAAATGACTCTATATGCATCTGGATGGATTTGCTGGGATTTTAGGAGCACTATCTACGTTGGTATTCTCTATCAACAAATTTTGATGATTCTACATGTTCCATTTTGTTGCTATGGTTTTTTTTCGACTGCAGCCTCATCTAGTCCTTTTAGTTCTATCAGTAGCTCGCCACTCTTGAACTTGAGTCGCTTGATGAAAAATTGCCATTAGTTCGAAATGAGCCTGAGCTTCAGCAAGTTTTCGTTCATACTAGCTTCTTCAGCTTTTCATGCCAAGAATCATTTTTAACCATCGAGTAATGATGATAGCATCTATATCGACTTTGACCCAGCAACATTATTCTGGTTTGGAGCTCTCTATGGGTATTTATTCTTCAAAGTCCAAAAGGATTAAACACACAAGTAATCCTCAATTTCTTGATGCTTACATATATGATCCCGTGTTTTTTTTTGAAATGTAGGTATAACATTTGACTGACATGCATTTTTTAAAAGTACGATAACAACTATTGATCGACATAAAATTATAAAGGTTAAGCCCTTTCACCTTTTTAGGCCAAAAAAAGAATGTAATGATAAAAATATTCCTATTTATTTGGCAAAATCTATTTTTACTAGGTCCAACTCTCGTGGACCCCATGAAAAACTCTAGAGCTCGAAAAAAATCTTTCCTCTTCTGCCAAAAAAATTTATATGTGGAGAGAGAAAATATGTGGGGTGATGGGCTAAAGATTTTTTTACAATTGTTAAATATGTTGAGAAAAAAAGAGTAAAATAAATCCAAAAATAAAAACTGATGATAACCTCCCAACACATATATACATGTCAACATGCTATTGACCCCTCACCTCCACATACTACTTTCTCCAACATAATATTTTTTTTCTGCAACTCCATTGGAGCTGCCTCAATGGATTATCGTTCAAATGAAAATACAAAATTTCTACAATAATTTTAATACTCTAAAATAGAAATATAAATATAATCAAATGCATAAAAGGGCAGTGTACCTCACCCGACACCCATACTGACCACCACCACTGATTGTACGACACCTCATCACGCTGACACCATTGACACGGAAACACATCACATCACAACACATCACCTCACTGTTAAAGCTATAAAACTACAACAATTAGTTACATATCACATCAAGGTTAATGCCAAAATTACAACAGTTAGTTACATATCACATCAATGTTAATGCCAAAATTACAACAGTTAGTTACATATCACATCACTGACAGCTTCAATATCACAACACCTCATTGCACCATCACAACAGCTTACCTTCGCCACTACTAAAAATTAACATTGTTGGCAAGCACACCATCACTAAGGCTCTATTTGGAAGAGCTTATAATATGCTTTACTTATAAAAAACACATTTTTAGTGTTTGGTAAAGTGTTAAAAATAGTTTATTTTGAAAGCAGAAACTATTTTTGGGGAAAAAGAAGAATCTGGCATCCCTCTGCTTTCAAAATAAGCCAGCATTGCTTATAAACACAGCTCTGCCAAACAGAGCCTATATCCCTCAACACCCACTCTATCACACCAAGTCACCTATCATGGAATCCTTGGATCACCCATTGCCACCACATTGAGCTATCACAGTGAGTATGACAGATTCAGTTGCACCAAGTTCCTCCCAATGCTGTGTCATCAACGGTGAGTTTGAGGTCGACCTTCGTTGGCGCTCTCAGCTGTCGCAGCTTTTGGTCACACACTCTAATATCTTCATTTTCAATTTCTTTCGTAGATTCAGGCTAACTCAGACCTCGTATTCCTCGTCGCTAGTAGTCAATAATCTTCACTGATGATCGCAATAATGGGATTTGAGCTCCTAATGATATCCAACGGGGGTGGGGTTTACGGAAGAAATTTGTGGGGATGAAAGGAGGGTTAATTTTATTTACTTTTATATTTTAAAATTTATTTACAAATATCCAGGAAGGGTAGTTTGGCCATTTCCTTTATTTCAGAGTTAATCATTGTTGCCAGCGAGTCTAGGAATATTTGGGCATTTTAAAAAATCGGGATCATAGGATCACATACAAAGGACTTAAGAGTTATAAGAGCACTTTTTCCATGGTATAAACTAATGGGTGGATAGTCACTGCCGTAATTATATGCCTCCATTATTCTATACTTTTGTACTATCTCATTATATTATCAACCAAGGATATTGGTTTATATATGACCTACCCAGTTTAACTTAAATAAAGCTTAGTATGCGAAGTGACCACTTTGTTAACCTACAACAATTCTCCCAATCCACATTGACTTCAGCACAACGATTCCGCCAACTAGTCCACAGTGGAAATAGCAAAAGATATCACTTACCACGATGCCCCATAAATGGATTATAATCCAAAGGCAGAAGCGTCATAGTCAGACCATGATTAGACTATCAATATATATATATAGGGAGAAGAAACAACTTGAAAATGTAAATGACAATTACTCTCTCTCTCTCTCTCTATATATATATATGCACATGATTGATGACTTGAGTGCCAGAGCTTTCTCCCAGAAACAAACTTGGGGACTTTCAAAGTTACTTGAGGGGGCAAGGACTCGCCGTGAGCTGATTCTAAACACTGTCATCTTTCCGGAAACTATCTCCATTCGACCATAATTGTGCAAACAACCATCACTCACTCAGCCCATGTTCGGAAGAATGCAACCCACAATGTTGGCCACGACAGACACGTTGTACAGGATGGGTAACACCCCAAATGTAAGACTAAGAAATCCTTTGATTAGGAAAGAGATTAAGGAGCGAAGGTAAGTAAGACTTAACAGAAAGAGATTATAAAGAATAATCCGATACAAACTTCAGCACTAGAGTGCTTACTCCGGATTCAATCCGGGAGATTCTTGCAGGAAAAAGGGACCCATAACCATACGTCTGTAGGAGTTGTCACCATCACCTAAAGAGATCATATCAAAACAGTGACGCCGGGAGGACGTCGTCATGCCTGTCAAAGATAAAAGTTATAGGCCCAAGTTACGACTAACTACTAGATAGTGGCTAGTGGTAAGTAGGGATCATCCACGAGGAAAATTGGATTTTATTAAATGTTAACGTAGTTAAAAAAAACACAAGACGAAGTCACTCTAAGTGTGGTAACAAAGTTGGGAAATTTTGAGTTTAGAAAACACTACGACTACTTTAAGTAAATAAATTGGCAAACAATTAGAACGAACGATGTAAATACGATCACAACTATCACGAAATATTTAACTAAGATTATAACGAGTTTGGGTGCAATTGTTTTAGATTTCTAGTCATCCATTGATCATCGACTAATCATCGTATTTTCATGTACTAGCCATAAATTGTGGAGAACTTATAAACACCTTTCGAGTGAAGACATTTCTCACCTCTCCTCTGTTAATGGGCAATCGGTGCCACACAATAACCCTTACCCTCGGGTCACTCCAAACGATTGGCGCCATAGAACACCCCGAGGATAGCAATAAACATATAGGCCCAATACAACTAACACGATGTCCTACAAGCGATGAACATCGGGATAACACGATTATTTTTCCTAATGATGACTACGAGGATCGGTCTTCATGCTAGGCATCATTAGTACGCTACTTCGATAATTAGACAAAACCCATTCAAATTCATCCTAAAACTAAGAAATTTCATCAATAAAAAAAATCAAAATTAGTTGTCACCCCTAATTATAACCCAACATTAATCAACTATAATCACATCAACCAAGAGATAAACTATCACGAGTTGAGCAAAAATCTTGCAAATATTAAATTCACAATCATCAACTAATTGATCATCCTAGTCTAAATCATGCATTAATAAAAAAATCACATAAAACATGATTGATAATCATAACACAAAATAGAATAAATAAAATCTCACAAGTTCATATTAGAAATGCTTACCAATTGTTCCCCAGAGTACATTTATCCTAGGTAACTAAAACCCATAACAACTATACTTGGAGTTCATGGAAGAGGTATAAAAACTAAGAAAAGATGAAGAAACACTAGGGTTTGGAATCCCCAAGTCCGGCTCACATCAAATGGGGAAGAAGGGGATATTTATAGTTCAAGGAATAAAAGGAGAAAAGGCTAAAACGTCAAATTATGGGTGGTCTTCATGGGCTGTGAAATCCCAAGGCCAATTTTCATGTCCTTGAATGTGCTTTTACCCTCTTCTTCTTTCCATCGCTATGAGTGAATCGTTCATCTATTTTGGGATTTACTGTAGTCATTTTTATAGTACTCACGAAGACAAATCCAATGATGCTACCTATGAACACTAATTTGTCTTGGATCATTCTCATAATTCAGCTCCAAAAACCTGGATCATTCTTCCTTCACTACTTTGTCTTCCTTCTTCAAATCCGGATATTTTCTTCTACCAACTAACACATTGGCTTTTACTTATAAGCTTTTTCAT
Source organism: Rubia peregrina (assembly GCA_032355705.1). Lineage (NCBI taxonomy): Eukaryota > Viridiplantae > Streptophyta > Magnoliopsida > Gentianales > Rubiaceae > Rubia > Rubia peregrina. The sequence continues at coordinate 11,318 of JAULKK010167092.1, read as the reverse complement.
TGAATTTCATGCTTAAATCTTCAATCAATGAGTGTGATCATAAAGTATACTTCAAAACCCCTTAAACTAAAGAGTTAAGATAGAATCCTACATCATCATCTTAACCTTCTTATTGACAAAACATCCATAAGGCTTACCAATAACCTATAATCTATATAAAAAAATGAGTTCTAAGTGTGCTAAAAGGAGAGTATAATGTGAGCACATCAGGCGCCGTCTGTGGGGACCTTTTCAAGTCTTTGTTTTTCTCTTTAAGTGATGGTATTGACCAAAAGACAAGCAAGCCAACCTGAGAGCATAACAAAACAAAATTCCACCATTAATATATTCATAGGCCCGACAAAGGGGATCTATCGAGACCAAAAAATATAGGGATTCCAGGGATGACACAGAAGCACAATCCCCTTCCCATGTGGATAGAGAAAAGATGGCCTCCACATTTTTTTGAAGCAAATTAACGTGGAACAACTTCACATGCAATTTGTCAATACCAGCATGGGATTGAAGAAGAAAGACACTACCACCCCAGAACAGGAGAATGAGTGGAGAACGAAGAAACAACCACCAAAAGATGGCCCAGAAACCCAGGATGAAACTAGGAACTACGACGTTAAAGACGAGGAAGAACACTCTTCACTGGTAGAAAAGCTATAAAGTTTTTCAATGCCAAAGGGGTTCAAACTACCAATCCGACTCGCGGCTTACGATTGAAGAGCAGATCTGAAGAAGTTCCTGCACTCTTACAGGAACAATACGATATTTTGTGATGCACCCATTCAATTAGTATGCATGTCCTTTCCTATCTTTCTGTCAGGGACCGCAGTAGTTTGGTACGATACCCAAATGGAGCATCCAAACCTGGGCCCAACTTGCAGATCAGTTCATGGGTATTTTATCAGAAATAGAAGTTTACCAAGACATTCACAGAACTGATGACCAACACACAACGATGTGGTGAAAGCATAAAAAAATGTCACAATCGCTTTGTTTCAGAAAGGCTAGAGATCAAGAATCTCACATGCCAAATGTCACTATAAACATTCATGAACGGTATGAGATTAGTTACAAGAAACTCATGGAGAACCTGCCAGATAGCCCGAGAGACCTTCAGAAAGCAGTGGAAAATTCATTCACATAGAAGAGGCGAATAACAAAAAAATGGAAAACTAGAGCGGCGAAAAGAGGTTCAGAGAAAACACTCAAGGAAGAGAATAAATCAAGAAAGGAAAAAGTACCACACTCGTAAGAGGAAGGGATCCGATGGCCAACAACTCGACATTTCCTGAAACACCCTTGATTAAATCAAGAAGAGAAATATGACAGAATCTCAAGAAGCAGCTCAGAGATCCAAGCTTAATGAGAGCATCGGCGGATAAGAGGTCAAAACACTATTAACTGTGAATTTCACAGATATAATGACCACGACATGAACAGTTGCAACGACTCCTAGAGACAAGTTAAAGTGTTACTTTGTCAAGGGTGACTCACCCAATACAAGAAGGAAGAACAACCATATATGGAATCAGGAAATTACATTGTGAAAAAGAACTCAGGTGTAACCCAAACCCAAGAAAATCCAAAATAGAAGATAGTGGCAGCAATTGAGCAAGGAGAAAAAATAGAGAATGGTATCCTAGAAAAGGTTATAGTTTCAATACAATGGTCCACCGAGCTCACTTTTAACAATAATTGGAAGGCGGGTGAGGTATTTTCCACCACAGAGCACAAAGATAATAAGACACGAATGGAAGAGACAATTATGTCCAACGAATAAGACGCAAACCCGAATTCATCACCACACAATGATCCATGACCTGCACCCCACATGGCCGTTATTTTTACCAAAGTACCCACGAGATGCTTTTCAAAGATAAGATATTTATATTGTTTCTCCCGTACTCACTGCTAACTACTATAAGATAGCTAGTGGCACGTCAGGGGTCAACTAAAAAGATACTGGAATTCAAGAGTTAGCTTGACACAACCCACAATCGGGCATTACTCCAATCGTGTGTCAAGAGTAGCTAGTGCTTTAAAAAGATAATTAGGGGGTTTTTTGTTTAACAAACAACTTAGCATTCAAGCAATAAGATTTAAACTATGATTCACTAGTCTTAGGGTTGTTTGCATAACATGACCGATTAATGACTTTGATCCTAGTTTCTATCACATATAACAATATAAACCTATTCTCTTGCCTATGTCACATAATGTGGAGATGGCCGAGAATTTCCAATGCCTGTCGCACAAAGGTTCTGCTCCCTAAGAAATCATCTCACCGTCTCCCTAACAAAGGATGGCTCCAATCCTTCCGACTCCGCTTTTCATCTCTGTAACCTCACTTCCGATGCCAACAAGAATTTTCAAAGGTACTTAAGCCCTCAAAAGAAATACTGTGAGGGCATAGAAATGAAAAGGAATTGGCATCTTGTGATGACTCTAGGGTTTCCACGAACCTAGTTGTTAAAAACTAGAACGCTTATTGATCGGGGTAAGCCAAGAGTTTCCCCCCATTATGAATTAGTCTATCGCCCCTAACATGAAATCACTCACACAAGTAGCCAATTAGGATTAGAGTCTAACGATCGAGTCGGTACTCTAAAGGAAACATGAATGCAATCATCCCCTCCTTACTCTCGAGCCTACAATAGCCATAATCTAACACTCCCAAGATAGTACTTTAGCCTAGCACAATATTGGCTCTATTTGACAGAGCTGAGCTTATAAGAAAAGATGGCTTATTTTGAAAGCAGAAGGAGATCCACTACTGGTTTCCCCCCAAAAATAGCTTTTGCTTTCACAATAAACTGTTTTTAGCACTTTACCAAACACTAAAAGTGCTTTTCTTATAAGCACAACTTATAAAATCTGCCAAACAAAGCCACACATAGAATTATTGATGCATAATTAAGCATGATATGACATAAATCATACATGAATGAGAAATACAAATCATACAAAAATAGTCAAAGAACATAGAAAATAGGGCAATCTAAAATCTCATAAAATCATAATCAATTCATGAATACAAATACTACCCCAAGAGAATAACTACTCTAGAGACATTAAATTCAAAGCAATAATTGGATTTAACGCCGCAAGGTTAGAACTAGAGAAATAAATAAAGAGAGGAGATTAGCTCCACTCTCCCTAACTACTCCTAAGAATTACGATATGTCTACTCGTTCTTAAACCCTAGAAGACTTAAGCTAGCATATATAGTAGATGAGGCTCAAAAAGGGGAGAAAAACCTAGCACCCACGCTGGCACACCATGTGAGATAGTGCACGTATCGGCCGGCATGGCCCGTGAAAAGGGGCACTGGACATGGATTGGAGAGGCGTTATGTGTCTTTCGAATGGAATAGACCGTGCCAAAGTACACGTGCCATCATTTGGAGATTTCTTCCATTGCTTACGATGGCACATACTGTGCCAAAGTGCATCGTCCATCTTCTGGAGTGTCATTCCTTGGCTTCTGATGGCACGGGCTGTGCCAAAATGCACGGTCTATCATATGCCCTTGTGTTTTCTTTCATTTCCTGAGCACGGGACGTGCAGGTTTGCACGGCCCTCATCCCTGGCTTTGTTCCATTGGCTCGAGCTATAGCACGGGTCATGCCAAGTTACACAGCCTGTGTCATTCTTTAACTTTTTTGAAACTTGTATCCTTTTTTCACTGCAATTATCTACTACCACGTTTTGACTTGTGACCTTCGATCTTCTACCATCTTTGCGAATGTCCTTATAAAATATACTACCATCCTTGCGGATGACCTTCTAAAATCAGTTTTAAGTGCTTACAAGTGATCTACAAATGAAGCTCGCAAAAGAGGATCTAGATACTCGTAAGGACCGAAATCTATTTGACATAAAATAGCCTACAAAATGAAGGATTTAGATACGACAATTGAAAACACTCATCTAAACCCCTCACGATGTAAACCTACCTAAATCTAGAAATCCACCAACCTAAAGACAAAAAAAGAGATGTTAAATGTTTCAGAAAATACATGCATTTAACGTCTCATCAAATCCCCCACACTTAAACTTTTACTCATCCTCGTGTAAACAAGAACAAGCAAAGATCTAAGTGTACAATAGCATGCAAAGGTTTTCCCAAAACACCCATCATTTTGATCCCAGACTACCCTAGCCCCCAAGACATAAGAATCTCTCACACACATTCCCAAAACTAAGACTATCTAAACAACCAACATACCATTCAAAGGCGAGGTTCAAAATGTTTATGTGTAAAACTAGCTTACTATACCAAAGAAACTACCGAATAGACAAACCAAGAGAAGCATATAATAAGTTCAATTTCTCTCATTTTGCCTAGGAGCCCTCTCGGGTTTCATCCAATCTTCACACATTTATTTTTATTTTTCAAAGTTCCCCTCACCATTTTCCACACCATTTGGCCTATCATTTTTGAATGGGGTTTTCAACCAATTAGGTTCTTCCTATTTTTTCCTATGTCGCCCTTTCAGGTTTTAACTTAGCTGGGTATATATATTTTAATTTTTTTGTGCAGCACAAAATGCCCCAAAGTAAACTTCACACTACATGGAGAATAAGGAAAATAAAAAAATACAATGAAATCTAAATGCAAATTTCAAAGTTCCTAACTATTCCCCATAAAATGCTCCAAAAAAAGGAAAAACAAACAACATAAAGAAATCCTTATAGAAATTTCTAAGGGCCTAACTACCCCTCTCCCACACTTAATCCTTGCATTGTCCCCAATACATCATAAAGAGTATAGAAATCAAAAGTGAGGATTGGTGAATGGAATATTTAAGAGTGAAAGTTGGTCACCCGAATTATGCCAAGTGATATAAGGTACAACTCCCATAAAGATTGAGTAGTGACTCATAGAAAATTTCCCTTTGTCTCCATGGGAATAGTGGGAAACATCTATTGTTGCACCAATAGCATTAGGACTCCAATGTTGACTTCTTGTGCCATCCATCAATCAAAATTTTCCCTATAAAAACACCACGATACCAAGTGTAATTGAGTTTCACAAAATCTATCTAAAAGAAAAACGAGACACAAAAATTGAAGAACACTACCAATGGGTATATTTATTGTCGTTTCCATGACTTATTTACCTTAAAAGATTGCTTTTATAGATTCGATCTTTGAGGAGGAGGTTATCCTTCTCGAATAATCCCAAATTCCCCACTCAAAATAAGGCTTAAACCTTTTCCCGTTGACTTGCATTTTGATGACATCCTTCTCATCTTCCACCTCTATGGCACTATGGGGAAAAACTTGGTGACCACATACTGACCTGTCCACCTTGAACCCAATTTACCCAGAAAGAGGCAAAGTCAAGATTGATAAACAAGGACTTTTTGTCCTAACTCAAAGTTCTTCTTGATTTTTTTTGTCTGAATGGGTTCCAACTTATGCCTTTTCGAGGTGAGATCTAGGTCTCTGGGAGGAATTAATCTACTCAAATGATCGGCAACCACATTTTCACTGCCTTTTTTATCCTCACCTCAAGGTCAAACTCACTCAAAAGGAGGATCCAACTAATCAATCTTAGTTTTTCTTCCTTTTTTGTCATCAAATGGTGAAGTGTCGCATGATCCATGTAAACAATGGCCTTAGTGGTGGTTGTATGATAGGGGAGGTCACTAGCATTCCCTTGAAAGTGTCAAAAGCTCTCTTATCCTCTTCATCAACAATAAACTCCATAGCCTTTTTCAACAACTTGCATAAAAAAGATGAGATTTTAGAGAAATCCTCGATGAAACACTGGTAAAACCTTCCATGTGTTAAGAATGAGCTTAACACTAGTGGGGTAGGGTAAGGATTTAATGGTATCTACTTTTTCCTTTTCTACTTTTAAACCTTGGGATGACACGGCATGCCCAAGTGTAATACCCTTTTCCGTCATGAAGTGGCACTTTTCGGAGTTCAACACAAGGTTAGTATCAATACATCTCTCTAGCACTAATGATAGATGATGTAAGAAACGATCGAAAGAATTCCCATGAATAGTGAAATCATCCATGACGACTTCTACAAAGCACTCAATAAACTCTGAAAAGATGCTAACCATGCACCTTTGAAAAGTGTCTGGGGCTTTGCAAAGACCAAATGACATGTAAAGGTGGTTTCCTCTTGGTTCTCGTGGTCAATAGATATTTGGAAATATCCCGAATAACTTTCAAGAAAATAATAATAAGCATGACCGACCAACCATTTTAACATCTGATCAATGAAAGGTAAGGGGAAATGGTTCTTGCGAGTCACCGCATTTAAGTAGAGGTAGTCTATGCATACTCACAACCAGTTTTGAATACGAGTGGATACCAAATCCCCATCCTTATTCTTTACCACAATTACCCAAATCTTCTTGGGCACGGCTTGGGTAGGGCTTACCCGATTATTATCGTAGATAGAGTATATCATCTTGGCTTTAAGTAGTTTAAGGAATTCACCTTTAACTACTTCCATCATCGATGGGAATAACCACCGCTGAGGTTGCCTTACAGGTTTTGCCCTTTCCTCCAATAATATTTGGTGCATACAAGTTAATGGGCTTATATCTTTAATATCAGCTATAGTCCACCATATCGCTCCCTTATACCTTCTTAGCACCTCAATAAATCTATCCTCTTGTCACTAGTGAGCTTACTAGATATGATTAGTAGTAATGTCTCCCCTCTCACCTAAGAAAACATATTTTAGATCTTTGGGTAAAGGCTTGAGTTTGACTAAAGGTGGCTCCTCTATGGAAAGCTTGGTTTTCGGCACCACTACTTCATCTAGGTTTTCCAAGAGGGTTTCTAAGGTTGACTCACTTTGGGGATCAACCTCCCCCATGCTTTCTAACAAACTAGCACTTAGAGATTCAGAACATGCATCATCAATAGAATTACTCTCTAAAGTTACCAACATGTTATCATCAAAAACATCTTGCACAATTTCATCAATGATATCAACCACATGCAAAGAAGATTCATCAACAGGGTAATTCATACTTTCATAAAATGTTAAACTCAACAATGTCATTACCTCATTCCATACTAAAGTTCCATGTATACACATCAATCTTTACTCTAGAAGTTTTCTAGAATGGTCAACCTAAAATTAGGCATGGCTTCCTTTTTCATTTTCCAAGTCTAAAACATAAAAATCCACCGGAAAGGTTAGCTCGTTCACTTTTAACTAATACATCCTCCACAATACCTCTGGATTAGTGGTGGAGTGATCGTTTAATTGAACCACTACTTTTGTGTAGTGCAACTTACCGAGGTTAAAAGATCATTATAATAAATATTGGATGACATTGATTGAAGCTCCTAAATCTAGCATGGTATCTTTGATTAATGTATTTCCTATCATGAAAAGGATGGTGAACATGTCGGTGTCATTGCATTTTGGGGAAAGGCCTTTTTGCGCAAAGGGGAAGAGGTGATCACTAACTTGTTCTACCAACCTACGCCTAAGATCATGCTTTGAGGTACATAATTCTTTAAAAATATTTATCATACCTAGGTGGTGTATACCTAGCCCATAAGCTAGAGGCTACTGGCCTTTAGGCTCGGCCCAATGTTCGACCACAAATAAATGAAGATGGAATATACAATGATTCAGCCCAACATTCATGTTAACCATGAACCGATAAAGGTAAAACTATGTCCATGAAGACTTGGCCATGAACCAAGAAAGATGGAATTGCGGCCAAAACTTAGCCACAAACCGAGATTATAGTGACCACTATTCAACTATGATGCAACCTCCACCTTAAACCCCAGTGAAGTGGAGCCACAACTACAATCTCCTATAAATACAAGGAGAGCAACACTGGCTCAGGTAAGTGAGACTAAATTGAGAAATTCTAGTTCTCTGAAGGAAAGTACTGACTTGATCGTCAGAGTATTTTCCTCGGACTCATTTTTGGGATTTTTTTGAAGGGAGAGACGTTTTACAGTGAACAGTTGTTACTTTGCTTGATCGGGAATACCACATCATTTGACGCCATCTGTAGGAACAGTTTTTTTAATTCCTTCATTCCCTTCAAATTAAACAATGATGTTCGCCAGAAGTGAGAAAAGCCAGAGCCACCATACATAAGAACAAACAGCTGGACGCAATAAGAGCATACATCCTTTCCAAAATCAAGAATATGTTCCTAGTAGAGAACTGGAACATAGTAAGGAAGATACAAAGGATGATAAAGAGGAAGCAGAATATCCTAACACAAATCTAGAAAAGGAAAGGAGAATGTTCACAGCATTCTTGGAACCAAACAGAGAAAACCTGTACAATCAATTCTTAGCCACTCTCAAGGAAATATCCCCAAAAATAAGTAAAAGAACAAATCAAAAGCATGAGAGCCTTAAGTATGAGGATGGGTTAAGGGAAATAGTAGCAGGCGATGATGCGGATAAATCACCGTTGGCACCACATCTTTGCGATTTCAAGATGCCAAAGGACTTCAAGCTGCCTTTGCATGTTAAAATATATGATGGTAAAATAGACCCGAAGGAATTCCTACTTTCCTATCGCAACAACGAGAAATTTTGTGATGCGAAAATCTCGTTGGTGCGCAAAGCTTTTTCCCTATTTTCTTATCTGGAACAGTGATTACATGGTACGAATACTTACCAAATAGAAGCATTAAGTCTTGGGCACAATTTTCAGATTTATTTTTGGGGCGCTTTACCAGAAGCAGAAGTTCACCGAAATGGTAGGAGACCTAAACAACATAGCTTAGCGAAATGATGAAAGTCTCACAGAATATCATAATAGGTCTATCACTGAAAGTTTGCAGGTTCGTGATTTGTCGTTCCAATCCTCGTTGGGTACATTTACAAGGGGCATGCGATCGGGAATTTTTTACAAATAACTCACAAAGAACTTGCCTGAAAACCCAAGGGAATTGCAAAAAATGATTGAACAATATGTGCGAACCGAAGAAGAAAATAGCCGCAAGAGAATTAGGAATGCAGGTCACACTGTTGCAAGAGACACTTTTGATTTGTGATTATTGCGATGGAGGCTGGAAAGAATGTCTAGGGAAAAATGGTTAGCACTTTCTCAGCTAATGCTTTGCTTAAGCAATCGGATCCTCCAATAGATTTATGGATAACAAGGACACCTCTAAGTGTGTCAAAATAGGAAAACATCTTCCAACCGAAGAAGGAAAAGGTTATACAAATCTTGCGAAGTCACAAAGATACATTTGCATGGAGTGTATAGAACTTGAGAGGAGTTGACCCAGGAATTGCTACCCATTCTCTAAATATTTGTGATTCGGTCAAACCAGTCAAGAAAAAGCAACGAAGCTTCACTAGTGACAGACAAAAAGTGATTGAAGAAGAAGTAACAGTATTACTTTAGGCTGGTATTCTAAAGGAGGCAATCTACCCGAAATGGTTAGGAAACCCAGTGACGGTAAAGAAGGCAGACACGGGGTGGAGAATGTGTATAGACTTCACTGATCTAAATAAGGAATGCCCAAAAAACTATTATCATTTACCTTAAATTGTTCAGCTACTTGAAGCAATTTCAAGATACGAAGTCCTAGAATTCTTGAATGCGTACGAGGGATATCACCATATATTTATGATCCCAGAAGACATAGAAAAAATGAACTTCATAACAAGCTAGCTTTGAAATATTTTGTTATGTGAAGATGCCATTTAGCCTAAAAAATGCAGAAGCAACATATTAGAAAGTAGTTGACAATGCATTTCACAATCAAATAGGACAGAATGTGGAAGCATATGTTGACGATATGGTCATCCAAAGAAAAAAGGGTATGCAACTTCATGGAGGACTTGAAGGAAACCTTGGATATCCTAAGTGCAACAGGAATGAAGCTTAATCCCATAATCCGAGTAGGCAGAGGAAAAAATACAAGCGATAGTTGACCTTTCTCTGCCACGAACAGTTAAGGAAGTACAAATACTAATGGGATAGTTGGCATCGCTTAGTAGATTTTTTTCAAAGGTAGCTAAGAAGAATTTTTCCACTCTTTGAAGTCCTCAAAAAGGTCAAAATTTTTAGCTGGAGCGATGAAAGTCAGAAAGCATACGAGTCCTTGAAGGAGCAATTTCAGGCATTACCAATGCTGAAGTCACCAATCCTGGAGAAACCCTATATCTGTACCTAGAGGTATTAACAAAATAAGTGAGCTCAATTTTGGTGCATAAAGAAGGCAAAAAACAATTACGAGTGTACTACATCAACATAATACTACAAAGTGCAGAAAGAGCATACTTGCCAGTTGAAAGGTTAACTTTAGCTTTGGTATATTGAGCAAGGAGATTGCGAACCTATTTCCTGAGTCTTGGGATCATCTTTTATAATGATTAACCAATCAAGAATATCCTAAGAAAGCCTGAGGGCTCTTGAATTAGGCCAATATGAGATCCAGTTCCTATCGAGAACTGCAATCAAGGCACGAGCCATAGCAGATTTCATTGTGGAGATGACAAGTGCAGATGCACGAGAGGCAAACACGCAATAAAATCTTGGAATTGACCAAGGAAAATCCAAGTGGGTAGATATCACATGTAAATATTTCTTTGATGCAGTCTCTAGCAAAGAAAGTTGCAGCGCATGACTGCTACTGGTCAATCCAAAAGGTGGGGAACATGAATATTCATTTCGCTTAAAGTTTCCAATCACCAATAATGAATCTAAATATGAGGCTTGAATATGTGTCTTAGACCTTACAGTCATGTTTAAGGTCAAAAGCGTTAGGGGCTTTAGTGATTCACAGATAGTGGTCCAGCAAGTACGGGGATATTACGAACTATGAGACAAGCAGTTGATAAAGTATTTAAGAAGATATCTTCAGCTCATTGACATACTTGAATACTTCTATATTCGACATATACCGAGGGGTGAAAACACAAAGGCAGACTCCTTGAGGAAGCTGGCGACAACTGGATTTGATTAATTGATTGGGCACAAGAATGTGAAAGTGGAGGTCATTCCATACAGAAGTACAGTAATAACAATTGTGTCAACGGTCCAGACAGAAGAAGTAAACTAGATGACTGGGAGGTCATCGCCGTACCTCTCAAAGATGTAATTTATAGCCCTAAATGCATGCTAGCTACAACTAAGTAGCTAGTGGCAAGTCGGGGTCATCCACAGAGACATGGGTTATTTTCAAGTGTTCGCTCATAAAATAGAGAATACTATGCTAGATATATAGACACACACACACACACATATATATACATAAGCACATAAACAAGGGGGGTTTGGGTTTGGTTTTCTAAGTTAACAAATCAAGGACAAGTTAACTATTAAAGCATACAAGAACTAAAACGAGATTAA